>VKOC01001197.1:0-18233 GCA_009364415.1 Spea multiplicata | reverse complement strand
TTTTATTTAAAAATTATTTAAGATCATTATTTAAGTGACAAACATTATCTACAATTGCATGTTTTCTGCCTTATTCTAATGTATTTGCAATGAGTAGTACATTTCTTTTTCTTTTATTTTTGTTAAACATATGTATTGGAAATATTGTGATATATATACATACATATATTTATTCCTTGTTTTTTTCCATTACATATATACATGTTTATGCACCTCCCTGTGATATTAAAACACTGTGAGTAGGTTAAAACACACAATATACATGTAATAGCCTTATCGACATATATACATATTATTTGTGGATCAACAATGTTTATATATTTGCTGTAGGTTGTGTTGCCATGCTCACACTGTTTACATTAGTCTTTTTCATCTTATTGCATTTAATTGTTTTGTAACTGGATTTTAATTGCACATGTGTTGATGACGAGTAATCTCACCACTCCCCTTTTTTGCCTTACTTAAGGGAAACAAATTCAGTGGTGAGTTATCTGTGATAAAGAGCGGGGTGCCGCTTGAAACGCGTCAGATTTGGGGTTTCCTATGCACTTAGGTGTGAATTATGCTTTTTAATCATTTAGTAATTTAAATAAAGCTGGAAGTTTTTTTCAAGTGCTGGATCGATCCTTTTGGGGGTTTTTTTGTGTTCATTCCACGCATCAAGTCCGTGCGGATCCGTGCAGATGAATATATAGGGAGGTGAGCTGGCTTTTGCATTTATTCAATTTTGCTACTTGTGAGGCAGCCCTATATATTCCTAGGCTTCACTTGGAAATGTAGCTGCTGTGGCCTCTCCCCAGGTGACCTCCTTATAAGTGGCTATGTAAGAGTTAAACAGGAGGCAAATGACATACCAGGTACCACTGCAGAAAGCCAAAAACGAACCAATCCCATTCCTGGGATCAAAAATACCCATATTATAACCCTACCCTAAAACATAACTTTTATTAGTATGTTTGCTAAAAGGTATAACCAAAATGATTTTAAAAACACCAGTCCTACCATGAAAGACATACGTCACTGTAACATAAGGGCATATGCCCACAGCTGTATAACACTAATAATATTAGATCAAATATACTGTTGATGGCTGCAGTCCTAACACCAGAAATAATTGAGTTATGACCAGTGACACAGGCTTATTAAAAACTCAGACGAATAGCCCCCTGACATGTTTCACTCCTCAGAACTTCATCAGAGGTCTGGGGTAATGGCTTCCAAAATGGAGACTGTTTGGCCTTATATCTCCTTTGTTAATGACATCACGGATTCAGGGAGGGAACAATCATATCCAATGGTTACCGATGTATTAGATGTGTTGCCAGAACCAGCCAATTGCTTGAAAGGTAACTAAGCATGACATCACCCACATAGTCCAATAGAATTCCATATACATGATGGGCAGTGGTTCTCTCCATTTCTCAAAGGTGAGCAGTCAAAGAGATTGCCTGACAGTTATTATCACCAATCATTGATATTCTTTTCCACTCAGAACCACTCCTATTACTAGATCTCCTACCCGTTGTAATTCTTATTATTCACGTTACAGCCGGTTCACCAAAGCAGATTGCTGGGCAGCACAGTGGCTCAGTGGTTTACACCATTGCCCTGCAGCACTAGGGTCCAGGGTTCAATTCCCACCAAGAATGCCAAAATCCATCAAGGCACCATATCCTAAATCACTAATTTGCATCATTTTGGCATATTCACCGTACATAGTTAGATCTGGATCAATGGTCAGTAATAAAAATTATTGACACCTCAGTAGAGTAGCAGTCATAAGTTCCAATGCACCATGTCACTTGTTGGGAACCATTGTCTACCTTGTCTTCATGGAGTGCCCGATCTTTGCTGGTATTCTTTGCTCTTCTAAACGCTTTCTTTAAAAAGTTGATGGGGTATCCCTTAGCCATGAATCTAGATTTTAAATTCTCACATTCCTTTTGGAAAGTGGATTAAATGAAGGCTTGTCCTTCTCAGCCTATTTGTAGATTCTAAATAATTGGACTCTCTTTGATCTGTAATATTGATTGATTGATTGATAATGATTTACTTACTTTATATGGAGGTATGACTATATTATGGAGACTTACATTGTGAAAAGGATATTTGGAAGGGAATGGTTTAATTGTGATGCGTATAACTATGTATTGTGAATATGCCAAAATGATGCAAATTTGCACTAGTGTTTTTGGCAGATTTTGGTGTCCTTGGTGGGAATTGAACCCTGGACCTGAGCAATTCTGTAAGCCACTGAGCCACTGTGCTGCCCAGCAATCTGCATCGGTGAACCGGCTGTAATGTGAATAATAAGAATTACATGGGTAGGAGATCTAGTAATAGGAGTGGTTCTGAGTGAAAAAGAACATCAATGATTGGTGATAATAACTGTCAGTCAATCTCTTTGACTGCTCACCTTTGGGAATTGGAGAGAACCACTGCCCATCATGTATGTGGAATTCTATTGGACTATGTGGGTGATGTCATGCTTAGTTACCTTTCAAGCAATTGGCTGGTTCTGGCAAAACATCTAATACATCGGTAACCATTGGATATGATTGTTCCCTCCCTGAATCCGTGATGTCATTAACAAAGGAGATATAAGGCCAAACAGTCTACATTTTGGAAGCCATTAGCCCAGACCTCTGATGAAGCTCTGAGGAGCGAAACATGTCAGGGGGGCTATTCGTCTGAGTTTTTAATAAGCCTGTGTCACTGGTCATAACTCAATTATTTCTGTTGTTAGGACTGCAGCCATCAACAGTATATATGATCTAATATTATTAGTGTTATACAGCTGTGGGCATATGCCCTTATGTTACAGTGATGTATACCTTTCATGGTAGGACTGGTGACACTGGTGCTTTTAAAATCTTTTTGGTTATACCTTTTAACAAACATACTAATAAAAGTTATGTTTTAGGGTGGGGTTATAATAAGGGAATTTTTGATCTCAGGAATGGGATTGGTTTGTTTTTGAAATCCTTTCACCTGCTCTCCATAACGTCAAGAATAAACTCCTTACTTTTACTTACGGAGCTCTTGTCAACACTGCACCTTTTATCTTGTAACTCGCCCACAACTTGGTGGTGGCGTGGAGCACGATCTAAGACAGCCAGCTCCTGACCCAGTCGCAGAGGTGGCAAGTGAAATTAATTTCACTGAGTAGACATATTTGCTAAGATGTTACTGTAAGGATAATATATACAAAGGCTATCTACTCATGAGGTGGTAATGCTTCTAGGATCAAATATAACCATATTAACTTACCACCCACTTAGTAGACTGAACTGGCTAACTGAATTGTTCCCGTAAAAATGATATGTGAACCTTGAGAGGCATAGTATTGATCTTGGTAGGTGACTACAGACAAAACCTCCCCTGCACAGTAGCCACAATACTACCGCCATTGTCCTAATCCATAGATAGTACTGAATTTAGCTACTTTGCTAGTGCCACACAAGTTAGCTGTAGCTTGGGCAGCAAAAATCTGCACCAATATCAGACCTTAAGGACCATGTCACTTAGATTAACCTGAACAAGAAATGAATAATGAATATGCAACTTCTCCAATAATAATGCAAATTCTTATCTAGACCTAAACCCTGTGTTCTTTATGTCATTACTGTTTCATACTCTGTAAAGCAGACATTTTATGACTGCTTACTACCAGGGCTTTTCTAGCCATTCATATCACTGAGGACTCTTACCTAGACTTATAATATAATTCCTGAACTATGTATAGTTTAATGCTTTTCCTGTGCCCAGTCAGCCCTTTCATCAATGCTTAATTCCAGGCTTTTCTGGGCATGGTTTGGGTCCAGTACATGTTCTTCCCCTAATGCTGAGCACATGTTTGAAGCCCAGCTAGGCCTGCACAACTCTCTACTTCTTCCCTCCTACATCCTGCCTATAAGAAGCCCTTCTAGTTCTTCTTCCACTGTAGGACACCTATCACTGACCTGTTAAGCATATCCTCAGACAACCCTATTAAACAGGTTAACAACTGAAGGTAAACTAACAATTTCCTCTCATACGTGCAGCCTTTCATTGAAAATTAGGGGATTTTTATATACTAAGCATGATATGGTCCAACTGGAATCTCAAAGACAGGTCTCTGGGAATTAAAAAAAAATACCTGGATGAAACTGTTTCTACCCCTTTAAGGTTCACAGCTAAATGACTGCAAATACTTCAGTTGTGTGTGCATGTCAGGCTTTTTCATATTTCAATTCGGTTATGAGCAAATGTGTTCAAATTACCATTAGCTGCAATTGACTCTACTGGTTCACTGGGCAGGGATGCAATACAACTATCTGGCTTTTGAAGCCCCTAGTCCCATGTACTAATGTATATTGAATCTGAAATAAATTGAACGTGCTCAGGCATGAAACATGGGAGCTAATACTTTTAATGCTTGTTTTGTAGTTTAAGATATGATTAAGAGCTGTTGAAGCACAACCGTGGTTTACAACAGAGTCTGAAACAAATTAAGTCTAATTATTTTCCTAATTTACCATGTACTTATATTAAACACAGCCTTGTTCACATCAGTTTTCTAATTTATGGTCACAAATTTGTAGCATGCCCAGACTGTCCATCTGTAATATTGGGCAAATGTCCAGTGTGCCAGATGTGTGGGCCACCTTTGCTGCCGGTCAAGTGAAAGATCTGGTGCATTAATGTGCAGCTGCATGCTACAAGTGTTAGAATGGAGCGTGTGGCCGTGAGTACGTCATTAAGCAGCCTTAAGGTGCCAGAGCTGCCTTCTTCCCCAGTATGACCCTGTTTTGCAGCAACTCTCATAGTGCCCTGTCATCCAGCAAGCCAGAAAGACTCCAAATCTATACAGATGCGAAGAGTGTGAGCAATGGTAGCTTTCACTTTTCCACACCAGTTTTTTGGTTCGTCCAGGATCTGTATGAAGGCATGCACAAACTTTCCTAGGCAGATCTGGCTTGGCTAGCGGTGCAGGCTGACTCTGAGATGCATGATGCAATCTTCATAGTTTACTTTATAGCAGCAAGGAAGATGCAAGGAAGATAAAACAAACAAAACATAAAAACACCCAGTAATAAACATGTTCGAATGAAATCGAGGAAAAAAATGTAATTTGAACAATAACATGGCTCATTCGATTACAATTCATCTAAACTTTGTGCACATTTTGCAGATTAGCCATGTGTGCAGACTAGCATGTTTCTCGGGGCACAATGGAACACAATAGGCTATTATGACCAAACTGTCCCTACTTTCTCCTGATACTCTGATGTAACTATTTGAAAGCCTTATTTACATTGCCCCGTAGTCTTTGTTGCTGACAGCACATGGATTGTCTTCACATCACATTGTTATCTGTCTTTTTTTTTTAAAGTAGCATCTTTAAGAACATGCATTGTAAGCCAAATATAAACCAACTTTTGGTTGCACAAGGAGGAAACAAAGGTAAAAAATTATCAGCATGGACGAGTAGGACAGTTCAGGAAATGTGCTGAATATTGAGAAGTGAACAGAAGAATGACAATGACTTCTAATGTTGTTTATTTGATAACTAGATTGTATATTAACTAACTAGCTACAAGTTACACAGGGAGTGAAAATGCATTGGCACCAAGAGTTATAGGTCACCTGGGCTGAACGCTCTATGATCCCTTATCTCAGGTTTAGAGGAACAATAATGAGATTTGTGCCTTCAGGACAAAAGCCTATCTTTCCTGCTTACACATGCATACCCCCAATTAAACGGGATGCCAGGGGGCAGAGCTTGCATGCGCACAATTCTGTACATGTACAGTATGCATTCTCCAGTGTCCCAGATACTGAAGAATGAAATTGAGACCGCTGCATTGCGGTCCTGAAACCCAATGCCACGCTGAGCTCTACCTCCGTCCCTAAAGTGGGACAGAGGTAGAGCTCTGTGGGACAGCAGGATAGAGTGGCAACATCTGGACCCATGCAAAGCAAAGTTGGGAAGCACGCACACCTACAACTCTCCCATCAATAATGGAACAGACATTTGACATCATATCCATGTACCATCACTGACACTGGCTCACAGAAGAGAATGGTGGTAAATCTATACTTTCCAGTTGCACATTTGAAATGTTGAGAACCATGCAAGTGGCTAACAAATTATTGACTCGTATTGGGGAAGAACAAAAACATAGCTCAGATTTCTAGAAAAATCAAAGAATATTTAGTGTACAGTAAACTATTGAAATACATATTTATAACAATCTAGCCCTAGGCAAAATTTTAAGGCAGTGATAAATCAATTGGCTCAGTATGTTCATTAACATTACCACACTGACACAAATATGCATCAATTTATGCATATTTACCCATATTTCAATGAACAGACGATACGATAAAACACTGTGACTTGGCAGCACACAGCTACTCCAATATACATAGTAGAATGGGACTGCATCTTAAACGCTTTAGCAATCTGTTAGTGATAACATGTACCTATTGATACTGTAAATCCCATATCCTGATGGGCCAATGAAATAAACAAAATGGGGTGGAGGGTTTTAGCAAAGCACACTGACTGTTCTTGTGTTGGGAGTATCACTGGATTAGCTAAAGTCCACTCTGTGGGGTAGCGGAAATAGTCTGCTCAAATAATACATAATCTTTTGCCTGTTCATCCTTTCACCTGGAGAGAGGATCAGTGAAATAGAGAGAAGATGCACACACAAAAAAATAAATAGGAAAGGTATATAAAATATATAATTACTGGTGCCTGAAATCACCATTTGTAGTTTTTGAATGCAAGGCAGATCTTGCATGACCATTCCTATAAAAAATGTTTCTCTCTTGCAACTATAAAATAGGCATTGTTTATCTTTAGCTATTTCCCACTTTCTAGAAAGCCATGCAACAGGTTTTAGCCCATTTTTAAACTTTATTTGTTCTTTAAGATGTTGGTTTCTCTTATATTACAATTAATTTATAGAGCCCCGGAACCAGAATTTCATATCTTGGGGGTTCCTTACATATCCAAGTTTCACAAATGGATTGGTACATCTCAGTCAGTGTGGAATTGTCTGAATTGTCACTAAATGTTACCATTAAGTAAAAAAATAAAAGGTTTGTTTATTAGTTCCACTAGCTTTGCCATACACAACCTGGAAAACAGAGAAAAACTGAAATTCATACATATTCACCCATTAAAAAGACATAGCACTAACCGCAGGGTCCTTCCTTCTTCTATACAATACTGTCCAATTTAATGCAAGTCACTTTAGCAATAAGATATTAGCCATGTTTTAATTTAACTAAATGGCTATTGATTTCCCTGGGCAATATATCTCTGTCGTAGTGGATTGTGACAGATCCCTTATGACTCTTTAATAGTACACAGCAAACACATTCATATGGAAATAAGTAATGTCTGTCTACAATAAGACTCTGACCTCGATTCTTAAATGTGACCTCTGCAGTCTGAGGGCTGCTCTAATCACTTAAAAAGCTACTTCCTAACAGACAAAACAGTGCAAGAATTATAGCTGGCATTTGCCAAACTGGGTGAATACAACAAAAAAGCTATTGATGTACAATATACTTTTTATGATTACGGTATATAGCTTGCGGATTATAATATATTTAGGGAAGCGAGCTCGTCATTGCATTTTGCTTAAAAGGAGGAAGGGATATTGGCACAGACAAGAAGGCCAGTTTAAGAAAGGGAAACGACAGAAGAAAGACATGTGTATGTGATGCCAGGAAATGTCCCTGAATATTCTTATTCTCATGTTATATATAGTGGGTTACTTTGAGGACTATGTTGCAGTTGTTATATTAAGTGATTAAATATGCATGGAGTATGGCTCCCATAAGAAGAGAGATAGCTGTTGGAGAGATCAAAGTGGACAATGCATGTGGCAAAATAGTAATTTTACAAAATTACCATAGCCTAAGAGTACGTCTGGTCAAAGCATGTAGTTGTATCACCACAACAACTAGTGGAGTTGGCTATATAAACCATTAATATTACTTTTCATTTATTTATATAAGTGGCGTTACAATGAGAGGAATAAAATCACACTCAATAAGAAACTGGTACAAAACTTTACAGTCTAGTAGGTGGTTGAGAGGGAAGTGAAACAATTTTAGAGGACTACTAGGATGGGAATGAGCAGCTACTCTTCATTCTTTGATGTCAGATGAGCTCCCTGCTTTTTTAAAATCCTGGTGCCGAAGCTCGTACAGACCAATGGTCTCCCCGCTCCAAGAAGAACAGCAGAATAAAAAATCTTATATTCTTATAGAATAACGCAGTTTTTATTTCCCAACCTACCCCCCAGTTATGCACATTTGAGCCCAGGCTTGCCAGACTGCCTCCCATATATGCCTCTCTTCCCTCCGCAGACATGCCTTATACCCCCAGATATGCCTTATACCCCCTGATATGCCACTCTGCCACCCCAAGATATGCCAATCTGCCCCCGATATGCCTGATACCCCCATATGCCATAGTGCCCTCTCATATGCCTTATACCCTTTATATGCCACTGTGCGCCCCAGATCTGCCTTATACCCCCAGATATGCCCCTTTGCCCCCAAATATGCCACTTTGCCCCCCTTATATGCCTTATAACCCCCTAATATGCCACTCTGCCCCAGTGCTCTATCATGGCAAATAAGGGATTAAATGGCATATCTGAGGGCAGAGTGGTTTATTAGGAGGCAGAGTGGCATTGTTATGGAACCGAGTTATGTCTATATATCTCAGCAAGAAACGCTTAAAAGTTGTAATGAATATAAGCTGGTTCTGACCAGTGTAAAGGGTCAAACCTCACGCAAATATGCGAGAGACGCAAGTAGCAGATGTGCATCACTAGGGCAGAATGGCAAAAGGGGCAGATGTGCATCACTAGGGCAGAATGGCAAATAAAAGGAAATATAAACAAAAAATAAAATGTTTCAATCATAGTTTTTATTAAAATAGTTTACATATGAATTAATATTTACTGGTAAAACTTTTTTCATATATGGTACTCTTATATTCAGGCTTTTTCTTTTTTCCTAAATTTATAATCAAATTTTGGGGGGTCGTCTTATAATTGAGCAAATACGGTAAATGGTTCTAATAAGAGACTTTATGAAAATCATTACTTCTCAGGAGGTAAATATATTCTGTCACCTGTATTCATGCTGGAATCCCGGCTGTGATACACCAATGAGAACACTTTAAATTTGTGATGATATCAAAGTAGAATATAAAGAAGAAGCTCCAAGCTGTGGAAATCTGGACCCTGGAAATCTGGACATTTACTTCCAAACCCTGGGATTTGTGGAGAAATTGAGAATTCTCAGCTATGCTTATGGTAATAACAAAGGCGTATTTGAATATTGTTGTTTTATGCCCTCTGTACCATCACACTTATGTGTTGATACAATCGGTTGAAATTGTGAAGCTAAGTTGGTGGAAGGCCCAGTCATAGATGAAATCCTGAATTGCCTGGCACGAGTGAATGTGATGGTTGTGAAAGATTGCTAAACAAGTGAAGTTTCTATCCCTTGCCTTCCTGGATAAAACAATTTCTTATGAACAGCTCTTGTCAGACATATTTTAATACTACCAATGGTGTTAATAAATAGGGAGTGTGTCACCAGTAGATCAGCCTGGCAAGAGTGCATCTGTAGGTTAATGGTTTCTGTAGATGTCTGTGAATACAAAGCTAGATTTGTAACAAGGATCCATTTTATGTTTATACTGGATGTTTCTTTTCTGTAGAAGCAACATTCTTACATAATTTTTCTATATTGATTTTTCTCATATTGATTTTTTCCCACCTAGTGTTCCAGAGATTAAACTTTGTTAGTTTAGTTCTGTGTGCCACCTAGATGCTGGCCAAAGCAGACAAGTAGACCATACGTAAATCAATGAGATAAGTGGAGGACCTATGTAAAGTTACACATATTTTTCATAATGTGATTTTGCTCTTAAGGGACTCCATTACACCAGTGGGGAAATTGCAGGTGTGACTCCTGCCTTAGCCTATTTGGCTACCTAAGAGCTGCTCTTATCCGTTACTATCTAATTCAAATTAAGTTTGCCTTTTAAGCGGCAGTGCCTAAGAGTAATTCTAGCTACCGTATATTTGGCATATGGGCAGCAACTTCACACTCGATGTACCATAGTTTCTTGTTTGCTGATCCATAATCAACTTTGTCGTTGTCACAGTACTGATGATTATCTGGCTACCATGTTACCAGTATTTGTCCCATAACATGGCTTGTTTGGTGTAACAATGTGCGGGCCACAATTCCTATCCAAATGTAACATACTTAAAAACAGGCATGTATCTTTAAGAAACAAACAAAATAACATGTTCCTTAGGATACTGGAAATGATCATGCTTTGCACGTCTCAGGTTTGATATTCTCCACTAGGTATACATGTTCCTGTGGTATCCTTACCCCCTTAGTTTTTTTTTGCTTGTGGATATACTATATTTATTAATCTCTTGCTACATGGATCCAAAAAACAATTACACTTATTGAGGACAAGCTATATACATATATATATATATATATATATAATATAATAAATAAATCCGTTATGCTATCTGTTGATAAAAGAAAACAGCATTTGGGATGAAAAGCTAGAAAAAATATCAAGAATCGTCTTATTTTGGAAGAGACATATTAACAAGGAAACAAATTCTTTGGTATATGCATCAGATTATTTAGAAAAAAAAAAGATAAGATTAGAAAAAAGGTGGTTATACTGGGTTCTCATCATTCCTCAAAAGCTGTGCTTCTATGAGACTAGCTGAGATAAGGATTTAGATAAATCCCACAATTATTTTACAAAACAATACGCACATTTTGATTTTGTAGCATGAGGCCCATTTGAATGCACTGCAGGTCCTCCCTGGCTATGATAGCTTGAACATGACCAATGTAGATCTAATCTAATAGTTATCATCAGCAGGCTAGGCAAAGAGAAAGGCTATGCAGCAAGCGCAGAATGATTTATTAACACACCCAGGCTTCCAGTCCTCCCTGACATTTTACTTCATCAAACTAATTAGATGCCGGTGACACTGTTTGTAGTGAAACGAGAAGCGTTTCTGATGATTTCACACGGATTGACTGGAAAGTGCAGGTATCGTTTTATGCTGATGCCCGTTTCTTTATCCTGAGGGTTTTGGCGCATTTGAGAACATGACCAGATGGTCACGTTTGCAAAAGCCAGAGCTTTTATCTCTTCAAGGGTGGTTTAGATAAAGCAGAAATAACCATCAAAGAAGCATAAAACAAGGATACACAATAACTATTGGTTGTGAAAAAAAAAAAACACATGAATGTCATAAACCAAGAGGGTAAATACTTAAAAACATATGTGCCCTTGGATTGTTGCAAATCGAGAATAAGGGTAATTAATTAAATAGACTATGGTTTACATGCACAGCGATATGACTTAGTAAACAATAATACCCCGCTGAAATGATTACTGTACTGTGAGTGTTCTATAAATGGAAGAATTGTTTTTTGGTGTAAGACCAAAGTAGACCTAAAGTACATTTCTCATCTTTTAGAATGTCTACAACATGATAATCAAGGATTTGGCATCATTGTGGACCGTGCTGGCCAGTTATGAATGCAGAAACTGCATGACACAGAGTGCACGATAAGACAACCATTCAATAAGACAACCTTTCATGCATGGCAATAGCTTTAGATTTGTTTAAGCTCCAAGAAAAACAGAACGCAGTATGGCCCTTCAAACAGTAAGGGTACATGATGCTTGGTAAACCTGGTAAGTCTTCAGATTTGACTTGGATGGTCTGGGTTTGGAGCTGGTTTGGCTGGTCTTTTTTATCTGTGGTAGGAGGAGTGACATTTAGCGCCATCTACTCTGTACCTGACCCTGTCCGCGACATAGTCCTACCTCACCTCCTGAAATGTATACACACATTAAGTAGAAGAGTGGGAGCTTTGTGGGAAGGTGGGAAGTCTGCAATTTAGACAATGCAGTTATTATTGAAAATATCCACTTTACTGTATGATATTATGTCATTTCTAGCACATAGTAAGACGATAGAGCTCAGGGGTGAGCCCTGGTAACAGATATGCAGCAACATGGGATCACTACAAGGGATGTTTAGAATTTTAAGTTACCAAGATGTTATGCATTATAGAGGGTTCATTCCAGTGAGGTTCTCCGGCAAGCGAGGGTGGGCTGGCTGTGCATAGTGCAAAGGAGAATAAATGAAATCATGAAATTTCACCAACTGAATTATACATTATACACTACACGGAACCAATCATACTCTTGATTGGCAAGCCTTGTGCAGCTTACAGAAATGAAATCACAACTCCTACAAACTTCAATCTTTAGTGCATAATCCCTAAATTGTGGTATTTTAAAATAAGTGGTATAAAATAAAATCAAATATGTCATGAAACTATTTGACGGGAATAGACCACCATTATTTTCAGTACTGATTTATGGACATACTGGACAAATTAACCCTTTTTACACCAAAGGTAACATACATGTGCATTTACAACTGTTTGGTTTTACAAAGGGTCTAAACAGTAAAATTATCTGCAGTCTAGTCTACACAATGGGAACTAAGGGGTTATCCTTCCACAAGGTTAGGTTTCACCGGCTAAGGTATTATGCAGCTTCTGTTGTGGAGACAGAGCAGTTGGGTTATAAACTTGGGCTTAAAAGAGGATTGAGAAATAAATTATAGCTTTGATGCGGTTGTTCTGTGGCACACAGCAAGCCCTTGGGATATAAGAATAGAACCATAATTCTGTATTTACAACTTTTCTTCTGTTCACCTGCCTGCTAGGCTGTCATATTAAAAAAGTCTGAAATAATCCTGGTCACAGCAGCGGGATAATCTCTTGTGGTGTATGCTGTCACTATAATTTTATAAAATTAATACTATACATAGGCTGCAAAAAGAGTAGTGAAATCATGCTATACACTTGATGTGCAACTAATTAACTACAAAATCTCATTTAATGTTCTCATGCGAGTTAACTAAATCCTAGCTTGTCTTATTTCAGGCAAATGTTTCTTATTTCTATTCATTACATTTTTGTACATATTGACCACATGATCGGGAATTGATACATTTTTGTAATCATGCTTCGGGATGAAACAAATTTACTACCTATGCTCCTGCCAAGGGCCACTGCAGCATATGTTCAAAGTGCAATTCCCATAGACTCCCTATGTTGTCAATTAACTGTGAAGGTCCTAGGGCGGGTGTCATTTGATTCTATTGCCTAAAGTGCACACTGTGAAATGCTATTTGTGGATTTAAAAACATAACAAGGAGATCAGCAAAATAGGAAAATACCCAAAATAAGAAGGAAGGCCTACAATCCATATATTGGGTACATTATGTGAGTATATGGAGTGTGTTTATAGTGTACTTTGGAGACATTGTATCAATTGAGCTATCCAAAAAAACACAAGCATGGCTGCTGTGGTGGGTTTGATGGACTTTGCATGTGAAAGAACTGAGAATATTTCAGTAAATTATATTTTTCATTTATAAATTTGACAGTGATTTTGCGAGCACAATCAGACACACTTTATATACTGCTTTTAAGGAGTCAATATGTACCGTATTTGCTTGATTAAAGGCCACACCCGATTATAGGCTGGGCCTTTCAAGTTTGGTGCTATTTTAAAGAAAAATGTATTAAAGAAAAAATACACGAGTGAAATGGTTAAACAGTATTTTTTCTATTGAACAGGGATAAATGTATTTTAACATTTTTAGGATCTATTAAACAGCATAGTCAGCATAGGTTATATTCAAACAGAAATTTGGAAAGCCAATAGCCATTTTAAGGTCCCCCCTTAATTCATAATGCACCTCTGCCCCCCAGATATGCCCCCTCTGCCCCAGATTATGACACTCTCTGCCCCCCAGAAATGCTTCATGCCCCCCAGATATGCCATCTGCCCAGATATCTTTATGCCCCCATTGCCACTCGGCACCCTCAGATATGCTTTAAATGCCCCCAGATATAACATTCTGGCACCCTGATATGCCACTCTGCCTGAATATGCACTTCAAATGCCCCCAGATATGACATTCTGGCCGCCAGAATATGCCACTCTCTCCCTGAATTGCTTCATGCCCCAGATATGCATATCTGCCCCCAGATGCCACTCTGCCTCCTGATAAGCTTTATGCCCCCCAGATATGCCACTCTGCCACCCCCGACTTACCAATGCAATCCCAGACTCCCTGGTGTCTAGTGAAGGCAGCCGGTGGATGTCTGCGTGATGCCCGTAGACAACCTCTGCTGCAGCTCGCCACTTCCGCCGGGGCTTCTATGCCGGCATCGCACAGATGCTCACCGGCTGCCAGAGAGGAGGATCCAGGTCCTCTGCAGCGTAGCAGGGGATCTGGATTCTAACCCTGCTACTTGCCCACATCAGGGTTAAATAAAAAGGAAAAAAAACCTGCACGTCGCCCAGAACCGCATGTCCCGGGCGTCGAGCAGTACAGTTGCTAAATGCTAAACCCGATTATAGGCTGTACACCCACTTTAAAGAATTAAAGTGTGGGGAGGAAGTGCCCCCTGTAATCAGACCAATATACTGGAATAAATAAGAACAAACATCTAAATGATACATTAAAATTTAGAACACCCTACATACATCGATTAGCCATAACATTATGACCACCTGCCTAATATTGTGTAGCCCCCCTTTTGCCGCCAAAACAGTCCTGATCCATTGAGGCATGGACTCCACTAGTCCTCTGATGGTGTGCTGTGGTGTCTATGACCAAGATGTTAGCAGCAGATCCTTTAAGTCCTGTATGTTGTGAGGTAGGGTAAGCAACACACATAGCCATCAACGTGATGTAAAAGAAAACGTGATTCATCAGACCAGGCCACCCTCTTCCATTGCTCTGAGGTCCAGTTCTTATGCTCACGTACCCATTTGTAGGCGTTTCCGGCAGTGGCCAGGGGTCAGCATGGGCATCTTGACCCATTGACAGGTGCCATGATCACAATATTATCAATGTTATTCACTTCATCTGTCAGTCATCATAATGTTATGGTCTGATCGGTGTATATATTTTAATTTCCTTGGTAATTGCATTAAGCCATTACAGGACATTATCTGTTAACAAATTTTGTATAACTTTTACAGATATAATAAATAATGGAACTTACAGTGATTGAATGGCGAAAGTGCCAGAAACTCTGATAACCTCCATTTGGCTTCCTGAGTTTGTCATGTAGTATACTGGGAGGTCATATAAAGTCTACCAATTAAATTGTTATGTTTAATATCTAGTGGAGTCAAAGTTAAACATAGCAAATTCCCACAAGCAAAATTTCTGGTAACACAAAACAAAACAGAAAAACAAAAACACAATGTCAAATAAGGTATGTTGGTTGTTGAGACTCAAATGTCCTTTCTGTGTTGATGTTATTGCCCTTTAACTCCCTGTTATCTTTCAGTATGTTGCTGGAGGCTCACTCTTAGAGATCCCTTTTTGTAGTGACTCGGGCACACACTCTGAGTTTCCCCTCTTGTGGCTCTCCTGCTTAAAAGCATCTCGGACTGATTAAGAGCCTGCCAGCGACATAGTTAGAAGTCTTGCAGACAGGGCCTTTGTAGTGAGCTAAAAAGCCCTGTGCAAAAGAACTGAAGTAATCAAAGACAATTCTCTTCTCTGTACCCCTGTGTATTCTTATGTAAGTATCTTCTTGTTAAAATGTGAGACATTTTTATGTGGTATTGGGTAATGCTGCAGCGTTCAGTGATCAACTCACTCAAGTAGGTTTGTTACGGTTCTAATGAACAGCATAAGTCTGCATAAGAAAATACTTGACTATAATGAGTCAGGTTTAGAATTCCGAAAGTTGGTTTTTTTTAAAGGTATATGGCGTATCAAGCATCATCTGTAAATAAACAAAAGGCCTTTGGTATTCCAAGGATAGTTTTGCAGTGTTGACAAGGAAATAAGAGGTAACAGGAAAGGCATAGTCACAGTGTTCCACCTGGCAGGTCATTTTACGCCGTTGTTCTTACAGTTTGCAGGTTTCAGTGGTACAGCAGTCTTTGCACTACCATTTTTTGCGTTAGTTGTTTAATGTACATGTCACAGTGAACTGGCTAACTTTATGAGGTCATGTCTTATGAACATACCTTGGAACTCTCCAGCTTTGACACGGAGATTGCTGGGTGAAGCACCGCTTCTCCAGGTCAAGACCCGAATCCTCCGGGTCATGGGAATGGGGTCTTGACACGCCCTGCTCCCCATCCATTTTCCCTTTCAATGGGGGTGTTTCCCAGGAACATCCAAGACGTCAGTGGGACCGCCCCCTGATGTCAGCGGGAACTCCCACTGATGTCATTAGGAACGCCCCTGACATCAGCGGGAACTCCCATCGACATCACTGGACCAACTCCTGATGTCAGTGGACAGACCTGGCCGCATCCCGCAAGGGAAAGCTCCGTGTAGACGGAGCCCAGAAGTTGCCAGGTATGCTTATGAATTAAGTTACTCAAAAGCACCACTGTCTCTACCGCCTCCTGAGATGCAGCTCTACTGGGGCATTACAAAATATTGTTTTGTTGAATAAAATATAAAAATCACACACAAACTATATATGAAATTCAATTAACACACATGCACATCAGAAAAAAGTAAATTTGTGCAGGGAAATGTCCAAAAAATGAAAGTGTCTATAGTAGGCCCCAACAATTCTGTTGCATTATTCATCTTACTATTGAAGACAAATTCTAATTTAAGTGAAAATTGGAAAGACATTTCATTAGCTTGTTTTTGTAAAATATATAGTTTTTAACCACCAGTTTTACATTTTTAAATGCAAAAGATTAAATTACCTATCCAGTCTAGGGAGATGTACATTGACACATCAGTCAATTTCACAATTCAAATGTGAAACAAAGTGGCAAAATCAAACAAATCTGATGTAGAATTTAATCCTAATTACAAATTTATCACCCATTTTCTTTAACAGCTTAATCTGAATTGAATATGAGCTATTTTCAAACTGTGTGTTACAGTCAGCGGCGTGTGGCTTATGGAAATCATTCCCTCACTTTAAGAGATTTCACGGCCAATGAAGCGAGACAGAACAAGAATTAATTACTGTATTTTTATTATGTAGAGCAAGTCTGAATTCCATTATATCCGATGCTAGTTTCTGAGTAATTTCAAAATTGAGTTAACCTAACCTAAAAATTTTGCCATTTGATATATACTGTAGAACACTAAAGCATCAGATTACCTGAAACATGACATGCCAAAAAATGTTTTGTGTATTCTCCAATGTGTTATATGCTAATATATAATAAAGCTAATATATATAAAAAGTATATAATAAAAAAAGTTTATCAACTAGGTTTTAGTTATGTAAAATATTAAACTTAAATTATTTAGAATGCTACTTTTTACCCCCCATTTTTTCATTCTCTTAGTATGGATTTTGGGAGAAATACAGTGCGAAAAAATAAACCTTTAATCATAAGACCTGAGTAGAGAGGCAGTGGCAGCTTGCACAGAATGTGCGAGCTGCATGGGAGACAGGACTCAACGAGATAAGAGGGGTAGTGTGTGTACTGTACTGTTTTGTGAGTATATATATATAATATATAGTGACATTCATGTAGGATTCCTTTCCTATGTGAAGTAACACCAGAGTCTTCCACCTGCTAGGTGATTAATTTAGGTGAATGAGAGGGCAGATATAAAAGGGAAGCCAGGAGGGCAGATAGCTCTCTGGCTGAGGACACAGAAAGCCTGTCTGTGGGAGAGACGTTTGAGTAAAGTGAGTAAAGGTTGCTGGACGTATTGTGTTAAGTTGGCAGAGAGAGAAGCTCTCCAGCTGGTAGTAAGCGACATCCCTTGTATAGTAAGTGCTGGACAGGCAAGATATTTATTTTGTTGCTGTGTTGTTATATTTCTTTTGTCTTTGCAACCTTTCTAATAAACCTGACCCTGTGTCAGATTGCACAAACTTACTGCTGTTTGCCTGGTTTGAAAAATAGACGGGCACTTGTTCCTTGACCTCAGCGAGGGGCTATCCCTGACCTCACAATATATATACTCACCCTCATGAGTGGTATGTGCCTTCATCAACCTCATGTCCTCTACCAGACGACTGGGAGTTTAAAGGTTTTACACAGTATCTAAGCTGTTCCTAGCACTGCACTCTTCATGTGTGTGGGGGAATAAGTCATTCAAGAATATAGA
>VKOC01001196.1:0-16588 GCA_009364415.1 Spea multiplicata | reverse complement strand
GACAGACACTGAAGAAATAACACTCTGCTACAATGTAAAGTAGTGAGTATACAGCCAGTATAACAGTGTAAATTTGCTGTCCCCTCAAAATAACTCAACACACAGCCATTAATGTCTAAAACTTGGCAACAAAAGTGAGTACACCCCTAAGTGGAAATGCACTTTTAGTTTGTGGATGAGTGAGTGATTACTCTTTATGAAGCTTTTGTTTTATGCGTGCATTACTTTAACTTTGTTAAAGTGTCATGGTTGTGGTCGCCATTGGTAGAAAAGAATGAACACTATGTTGTACAACATATGACATTGCTACTTGTTTTTGTTTTAAAAATGACTTTGATACATGCAGGTATTTGTTAAGGCCAACAGATGGCAGACTAATGCAAGCTGCAAAAATAATTGATGCATTTTTTATGATAAATATCTAAGTCAAAATCTAAAAAATAAATACAAGTCAAGGTACAAACTTCTAGAAGTCAAAATCATAGCTGTGTGGTGAAGGCTCACCTAGAACCAAACCAAAGCACATATATATGGGTAACAACAAAAACATGTCATTAATTAATAGCAACTGGGTTTTATTACCTTTGAATATAGTATCCACAATGTTAGAGGTAAAACACACACATAAATATATATATATATATATATATATATATATATATACACATACATACATACTGTACACATATATATGCTAATGTCTGTATGCATTTACTAATATACTGGTTAGTTCATCTACAAGGATATACATCGTCTACACATTATATATGGCAAAAAGTCAATAAATTGCAAAATGACACTTTTGTCATTACATTCTCAAATGCACATATAGTGCAGAATTTAAACATGACACATAAAATTGGCCAAAATATTTCATGTTTAGAAAAAATGAAAAAGTTAGTTTTTAGTTTACACCTGACTGTTTTGATTGTTTATCAACTGTCCGCTAACACTGGAATTGAAACATTTTGATTATTTGTGATCACAAATAACACGTTTTTTCAGTAATTTACACTGTGAAATACTGCAAATCATGGCTTACAAAATTATTTAAACCAGCTTTAAATGTGAAAAAAGTGGTGTACACATATACAATGTTCAAACCTATAAAGCAAACAAGTTTATGTAAACACATAGGCAATACATAAATGCAATACAAAAATAAAGTGGGGAAAAATCACTAGGGTAACATAAGCCATAACGAACCAACCATACACACAACTGAATAGGGGTTTGTGTCATGGTGGACTAATGCATACACCAGTAAAGATATTTGTCTTACTGCTAAACCCAACAAGACCTAGCTTTTTACTTACAACTGCGGGTACTTAAAACCATATTCTGCCTCTTTTTCTTGATCTGAATCCATTGTTCTTGTTCTCACTTATGCAAGCATTGAAGTATGAAAATACACACAGTTCTATTTAAGGTAAACAGCTCTAAGTGGAATTTCCTATGAAAAATGAACTGCATTTGGCTGCATTAAGCACCTGTTGTGCATGAGGCAACAATCCGTTTCCTGTGATGCAGTTATTCTTGTCAAAGGCCTAGTTTATATGCCAAACACCATTAGACATGCAGGTTCTCCTACATCGTTAAAGTATAGTAAATCGTGTTACATCGACTAATGGGCAGAGGCATACCATTGTCCCCTGCCCTTCAGAACTGTGAAAAGTTCCAAGACCTATTCCTAAGTATATCCCCAAAACAGCCTTATCTCTTGTTAGAGCTACTCAGAGTCCTTCAAGACAGGAGGGTTTACAGGAGATTAAGGTCGGGGGAAGGTTAAAAGCTGAACAATTGGAAGGGGACTGAACAAAAAAAAGTGGACTAAAAGAGACGGTCAAGGTGGCTTGCGGTCGGCTTGGCGTTTAACACACAGAACTCTTATAAATATACCACTAAACTGACTGGCCAAGGGCTGGGGAAGCATGGTGTGATAATCACACACATCAGATTCATTGACAATAGAAGATGAGTAAACACATCACGCTTAATCAAACATGATGAGGTATTTTAAAGACACACAGAGGAGATTAATTACCATTATTTTAGAGCAGCAAAGTAGTTGATTTGAAAAATAGGTCTCCAGTTGCTTTGGTGTCATACCTGCCATGAGAACTATGCAATCTTCAACATTTTGAACTCAGGGTCTTGTCATGGCTACAAATCCAATGTTAATAATTACACTGGCGAAACACATCATAACACCACATGATACCTGCACATATGATAACATACTGTATAAGCATGTACAAAAATAGAATGCAGTACTCATGCATTCTTAAATGTACTGGGATTTGCATGCCATGTACAGTACAGTCATAAACTAGTTTATACTTTTTTGAAATTTTTTATCAGTATAAATATGTAATGCCCCGAACTATCATCCCATATCCTAACTTATATATATTTATCCGCATTGTCTTTACAGATCCAGCAGTAATATCCCCACAAGACCCAACCCTAATGATAGGATCATCACTAACAGCAGCTTGTTCAGTGGACCCTGAAATGAACCTGAAAGTAGATGACCTATTCTGGACCCTTAATGGGAGAAGGCTCCCAGCGGAGTTGTATAAGATACTCAATGGCACAGCTATGAGTGTGACTTTGAATAACTTGAATGGATCCAAGCAGCAGTCAGGAGATAACCTGGTGTGTCACGGCAAAGACGGGAGAATCCTGGCGGGCTCGTGTCTTTATGTTGGATGTATGTTTTTGATTCTGAGGCTTAGAAAACAGGCATGTATATATTTTGGTATGCCCCATGATGTAGATGTTAAGATCAGGCACTTCAGAACACAACTTCTGAATGTCCGTGTTCTGAAAAAACCAAGTATGTGCCTCATGAGGAGGATGATACAGAGGGCATCTTTTCTTTTGGGCACAGGCAGAATATCAGATGTCAGATTGAATGTATAAAAGTTAGGTTGGGTTAATTATTTTCCATTTTTGGAAACCAATGGTCACCATTTCAGTGGACGCTTTTATATGAGTTGATTATCTGCACTGAGTCGGCGGTTCTTCACCTTTTCAGAAACGTTGTGTGATTATTAGGAACCGCAATTTTAATCCAAATGTAGTTAATATTACTTAATTTCTATAAGTGTCAGTAATTCAAATCTGTCTCCCAGAAACTGCAACATGAAACTAAAGTACCTAGTGAGAGCACCATAAATACCACATAGGGCATACCTAAGACAGGTTGAGTAAAACTGCACTAGATAATGGGGAAGTTTTTAATAATAATAATAATAATATTAATAATTAATAACATGCTTAACAAATAACATGCCAGTTATTGAAAACATGATTTGTATACCTTATTTATTGCTTGCCACTTCTAAAACCATGTTACACATTTCTAAACCCAACACATTTAATTCAAGTACTCTTTATAAAAACTATCGTGCTCCAAAATCAAACAGGTGTCAGCGAGCTGACTTGCTCCATGGTCAATAAATGTTCCGAGGTCAACTTACTATCTCTAAGTGTGTCTTTCAGTCAGTTGGATTAATTACCTGAAACTTTTCAGACAATGCATGAGATCTGAAACATTTACTTCAGTTTTTCTGGTTTGCTCCATATACCCTTGCAGACATTTTAATGGGTTTTTCTGAGTTCTATTGTTTGAATAAGCTCAAAGGGTTTAGCCATT
This sequence comes from Spea multiplicata, assembly GCA_009364415.1. Classification (NCBI taxonomy): domain Eukaryota; kingdom Metazoa; phylum Chordata; class Amphibia; order Anura; family Pelobatidae; genus Spea; species Spea multiplicata. Next base: position 12,927 of record VKOC01001196.1, on the reverse strand, counting down.
AAGCCAATTACTTCAGTAAGTAACAAATGGCAAGGTTATTGCTTTGGATTATTTACTGTTGTAAAAGGTTCTCTTTAGACTTTCCATTAGCAACCACATGTAAAATAAACAATGTGTTACAGAAGAGAGTGTATTTATTTTAGAAAACAAGTCTGAAAGAACGTGCTACAGCTGAAACATCGATCTGATCTGGTGTGTAGGCCCAGTCACAAAATTTGCACTGGCACAAAAATATATTACTCTTCTGGGAATACTTAGCTTGAATTGCCTCTGACTTTTGAGTTAGGTGTTAGACAGCTGTAAAGTCTGTTAACGAAGTATAAGAATTGGAAAATTAATGTTAAATTAAAAACAGGACAAATAGTTTCAACTATTTTACTAGAAGGAAATATTAGTAAAAGACATCAGATTTAAACGCACAGACATTCATAGGAGCAACTGACTTCTAAGAAATGTTTTCTTTTGCAAATATATTTAATACATTATATGCTCCCTAAGTGTCTAGACTGAGATAGTTCTGTAGTAAAATCTCACACTAGTTCCTACTTTTTGAACATGTGAAATTTTTCAATTGCATTAAATGTCTGTTGAACCTGATTGGCTGCTTTGCTTGGAACAGAAATCAGTAAACAAGAGGGGGTGAGGGGTGTGCAAAATGGCAACACAGTGACAATATTTTTTGTACGTGTCAACAAGTTTTTACACAATTCTTACTTTTTAATTGTCATTGCAACTTATTTTGACTCACTGTCAGTACTTAAAAGAATATATTATTCCATGATAGTGTGCTATGATTTATTGTACAATACGATGGTTCAAAATACATTTTGGCATCTATACCAAAGTTTATTATTTAATATGTAATAATAAGATTGCGTCATAAGCATTTACATACTGGTTTAAAACGGTCAATTTCAAGTCTACCAAAAGGTGTTCCATAAACCTCCTCATCTCCTCTGTACAGCTAACCTTTTTAACAAGAACAGGAAATCAAACAATGTACAGACAGATACACAATGTTGTGAGGATGCATTGACTGGGGATTAAAATTCTATATACTGTCATCAACCATTTCTATAACACAACATACCTTTCATTGCACCTGTATAGGTCAAGAAATTAGAATATTTAGATGCCAAGGAATATCTGCACATCAGGTGTTCTATATTATTTTAGCAAAATAGGCTTACTAAAAACCGCATTATTATACAAGTTGATGGACTTAGGTTATCTAACAAGTCTCAGCTCGTCAATGCCTGTCAAGTCATTCATAACTTTCTTCCTGGGGCCAAAATGTAAAAATTTACGGAAATGACAGCTGTCATTAATTAATCCATTTCTGTTCACAACTATCTATTTTGCTTGACAGATGTATAACATGCAGGTTATGCTATATATATCTACGTTCTTCTAAAAAGACATTCCCCTTTGGCAATTATATGGAAGCAATACAAATATACAATAATTGTATATAAATGAAACCCATGAATTTGACATGTGCAATATTTTTGTTATATGTTTTACTTTGTTATTTAAACCTTTTACTGATGATTTATTTTCACTGATATTCATCAGGGAGGGAAGTAAGGGCTTTCGTATGTAATACATCTAATAACCTGTACTGGTTCCTTAAGGGTAAAGCGAATATCATAATATAGTTATATAGTTATATAGGCTGAAAAAAAGACATGCGTCTTATATATCCTTTACATTAAAGTAAACCTCTAAATGTAAAGCAAGACACAGCATATTAGATATTTATTAAACTTTAATATATATTAAATGTGTTCAATATTACCCGCCTTTATTGCCACTATATTCTGAAATCAACATAGTCCTATAGCCCAGTACCAATGTTTAGAATCAGTTGCGTATTGTCAGCAAATACTTGTTTAAATGGGAGGTCTGGCAACTGTAGGTATTGTAGGGTTTAATGAGCAATTAAAACTGTTTTATTTATTCTAAGCAAGTGCTTCCCGTAGCCCTGCGTCTGTGGAATTTTTGTGGACAGAAGTGGCCACCCACAGGGAATATTCACTGCGCATAGCATTGAGGAATTTGCCTACACATTTACAGGAAAAGCATTTTAAAAGCAGAATTTTACTGTTCCTGGCATTTTATTTAAATGCATATAACCAGTTTTTTTTCTTAGTCTTAGTATTACGGTATATGTATATAACCTTATTATAAGTGTATATGTATGAACTTTGCACTTTCATACTGGAGTTTTTCTTTTCCCTTATGAACTTATATATAGTCAGTATTTTATTTATAATTTATGGATTATCAAGATTACTGTGTAGATTAAAAATATAAAAAGTAACTATTTAATGTCAAATTAATTTGTTAATTATGCTTTTTTAAAAAAAAATGTTTGCAATATTTTACATTTGTTTGTGCCTAAATCTTTCTGACTAAGAACTACTTGATATAGTATATTTGACATGGCAGTATTATACTAGCATTAAAGGAAGTGGTTTTGTAAATTTGTCAGATTTGCATGCATTTTGTCTTTATATAAATATCCAGAACATATTTATTTATGGCGCAATAAGTTATTCTTTAGTAACATATGATTTGGATATTAATAATTATATTAACATTAATTTTGTTGTATTTTAGTACCACCAGAAAAACCCACTAACATAACCTGTTGGTCGAAAAATATGAAAGATCTCACTTGCAAATGGGTTCCTGGGAGTGAAGGAGAAACCTATCTGCATACAAACTACACTTTGAAATACAAATTAAGGTATGGGATTTCTGATTAACTCCCACCTCCCTCATGGGTGGTACCACACTTATTTAGACTGAACTGTACCAGTGCAATATACTATTTATATATTTATATATGCAGTGATGTGAAAAAGAATGTACACCCTCTTTAAATTATATGGTATAACAAATGTTAGGTAAATACAACCTCAGATGAACAACAGCACATGACATATTACACCTTGCAATGAGTTATTCAACAATAAAATGGAGGAGCCATGTGTGAAAAACTAAGTACGCCATTAATGCTTCATTAAGAGTTAGGATACTAATTGGCAGACAGATGTTGCTAATCAAATGCCCTTGATTAATTGATCATCAGGAAGTGTGACCAACTCTCTAAAAGCCAAAGTTTGCTTTGCTGGTCTGGAGCATTCAGGTGTGTGTTAACACAATGCCAAGGAGGAAAGACATCAACAATGATCTCAGCATTTGTTGCTGCCCATGAACCTGGGAAAGGTTATAAGGCCATTCCAAACAATTTCAAGTCTATCATTCTACAGTAAGAAAGATTATTCAAAAGTGGAAAACATTCAAGACAGCTGGCAATCTTCCCAGGAGTGGTCGTCCCAGCAAATTCACCCTCTTTTCAGGCCGTGCAAAGCTCAGAGAAAAAACTCAAGCGTTACATCACAGACTCTACGTCAGTTAGCATGTTAAAGTTCATGATTGTACAATTATAAAAAGACAGAACAGGTATGGTTTGTTTCGAAGGGTTGTCAGGAGAAAGCCTCTTCTTTCTAAGAAGGACATGGCAGCATGGTTTCGGTTTGCATAGTTGCATCAAAACAAACCACAAGACTTCTGTAACAATGGCCTTTGGAGAGACAAGACCAAAGTAGAGATGTTTGGCTGTAGTGCACAGTGCCATGTTTGGCAAAAACCAAACACAGCATATAGGCACAAACACCTCATAACAACTGTCAGGTTCGGTGGTTTAGAGGTGATGATTAGGGCTTGTTTTGCAGCCATAGGACCTGAGAACCTTGTAGTCATTGAGTCAGCCCATTGAGTAAATGAACTCCTCCGTATACCAAAGTATTCTAGATTTAAATGTGAGGCCATCTGTCCAACAGCTAATGTTTGGTTGAATTAGGTCATGCAACTGGACAATGAACCCAAGCACACCAGCATGGCTGAAAAAAAAGAATCAGTTAAAGTCCAGATGCAATCCAATTGAAATGTTCTGGCAGGACCTTAAGGGAGCTGTGCAAAAATGACAGCAAATCTCAATGAACTAAAGCAAAGTAATAAAGGAGGTTGGGCCAAAATTCCTCCACAACAATGTCAGAGACTGATAAATCATATGTGATCTACAATAATTGTATTATATGTTAAGGTTATCCCAGATGGAAGCTAATAGAAGGCTTATTTTTTCCAGGTGGTATGGCAAAGACAACACATGCCAAGAATATCATACCATGGGGCCTTATTCCTGTCATATCCCAAAGGATCTTGCCCTCTTTACACCCTATGAGATTTGGGTGGAAGCTTCGAACAGGCTGGGTTCCACCACCTCTGACATAGTAACCTTGGACATTCTTGATGTGGGTAAGGTAAATTACAGCATGTGCTTCTGCTGCAGTGGCCATTAGCCACAGGGCATTAGTACTAACAAATGAAGTTTAACTAAGGTTCTTCCAAGGCTTTGATCTTTTAATTTGATACGTTAATTTAATTTTAAATTTCTATGCATGAAAATCCTGCATGTGTTTAAAATGTATATTTACATTACACTTTTAAAAGGTATATATAAAAAATGAGTTAATGTGGCATTTCATAACTTTGTTAAAGTTATACGTATTGGTTTATGCTGAGCTGCATTGACTAAAGGAGGTACTTATATAAAAAGTTATATATTACATTAACAAATTCAGTAAAGCATATTTACTATCCTAGGGGTGTAGAATCACTGGAAGAAGAACTCAATTTTGGACCTCTGTTATATTCAGTTTGGCTTGTTTTTTAATTGTTTTATAGAACATTATTGCATTTATTCATTTTAATATTCAATTCATTATATATTTATTATAATTTGTTTTTAATTTATTGCATTTTTCAATTTGAAAGAAAATTGAAATATAATACATGCTTGATATTCTCTAACAGTGACCACAGACCCACCATCGGATGTCCATGTGAGTCGGGTTGGTGACTTAGAGGACCAGCTAAGCGTCCGATGGAGTTCTCCCCCAGCTCTGAAAGATTTTCTTTTCCAAGCTAAATATCAGATCCGATATAGGGTAGAAGACAGTACAGAGTGGAAGGTAGGATAGGGATATGAGCTATTATGGATACATACACATACATATTATAAAACAAAAATGAATTAATGTTACCAAAGATCCTCCTCTTATCTGCAGGTTGTTGATGATGTGGGCAACCAGACATCCTGCCGTCTTGCTGGATTGAAGGCAGGAACTGTCTATTTTGTTCAAGTTCGCTGTAACCCGTTTGGGATATATGGATCTAAGAAAGCAGGCATCTGGAGTGATTGGAGCAATCCCACTGCTGCCTCAACTCCCAGAAGTGGTTAGTCATTTAATCATTATTGACAGAATAATTGTGAATGTGTTTACAAGGATATTAGCGGCACCATGTTGGGCCTGCGATGTTGTACTGTTAGTGACATGTTGTGTGGTCAATTTTTCATATGACTAAACATAACTACAGGACAATCCTTTAAGGACCCATTTGTATGTATGTTTAAACAATACTTCCTAGGAACAATATATGATAAGGAAGTGTCACGGCGAAACAATTATTGTGAGCTCATGTTCTGTAACAAGCCACAATCAATATGTGTAGATTAACACTTCCTTTTGAAATACAGAATGGTCCATTTACAGATGTGCATTAGCTATACTTCTCCTAAAGAAATTTTTTTGTTTTGTTTTGTTTTGTAGCAGGCTACCTGATTAGATTTATGGATAAAATAGAATTACTCAGAGGCAAGTAAATGAGATTAATTTGCCATGATTTCTTGGAGAGATCAAAAGAGGAATTTCAGAACCGTTTTTCTTATTCACACTAAGGCAACACCTGACAGTTAATTTCAGCATCATTTGTCCCTTATTCCCTGACATTGCTCAGCGACTAGTTTACAATTTGGCTGTACTCATGATGACAGTAACATTGACACACAAACTTATGGCAACATGCTATCTTCAGTCCTGTCAAACACTTATGATGATATTTGGAACAGATAGAATTTGGGATAGTTGGCTGAACAACTAATATTCTACAGGCTGCTCCTTATCCCAGGCAATAATGTCTCAACTATGTTCAAGCACCTGGTGTTCTTGCAAAAAGGCCAATTCTGGAATATTATTTCCCACTGGGGAAATACCTCTTGTTTTTTATACCTTATCTGGTGCCAACAGATTTCAACAGGCCTCTGTTTCTTATTTATTAACTGATCTTTGTGTTATTATTTTCCGGTTTTTATAATCCTGGATATAAACAGGATTTGAAGAAAATAGCTAGTTCAATTCCCAAGACGAGTATTTTTAAAGAAAAAAAATACATATATTTGTATTGTTTATGCCTCAAGTGCAGTTGATGAAAATATTAGAAAAATATTATTGTTTGCCCAACACCAGTAAAGAGGGATGTGTATGCAAATTAGGTAATTGAATCTTTAAATTCCTTTTCCATTTCTCTACTGTACAGATGTATGAAAATGGTTTCTAATGCAAATCATTGGGGAAAGAGGGTTGATATCACCTGTGACCTGATGTATTTAATGGATGAAAACAAACATGTTAATAATAGTACTTCCAATAGAAACAACCATCTGCTATTTATTTCTTTTAAGTAGTTCTTTACCTAGCAGACCAAAACCTGCTCATCCCTCCCTTCTTCTTTTCACCTTGTGTAGCTTTTTACTTTTTGTAAAAAGTATTCCACTCTCATTTACCCAGCTACCAAACAGTAGAAGGAGTCTTAGCTGACTCTGCTACAGCTCGCTCTCACCTGTTTTTCATGATCTAGGGCATTGGACTGAAGCTCATGTTAGCTCACTGGCGTAACTACAGGGCTCGCAGCTGCGACAAGCGTGTGCCTTTAGGGGGCCATGTGTGACCCCTTCTTTCTTCAACCGGTTGAAAATTGTTTAGAAAGGGCCCTTCTGACCTGGATCACACCCATTCTATTTTGAATAGGCACACGGAGACAGGAGCATATAGGGGGCCACGTGGCATCACATGACCCTAATGTGAAACTGAGGCTGCTCGCACAGTGTGTACTTGTCTGTGTGTAAGCATGGATATGTACTTGTCTGTGTGTGAGTGAGCATGGATGTGTACTTGAATGTGTTTGAGAGCATGGATGTGTACTTTTGTGTATATGTGTGAGCTTGGATGTGAACTTGTCTATGTGTGTGAGCATGAATGAGTACTCCTGTGTTTGTGTGTGTGAGCTTGGATGTGTACGTTTGTGTGTGTGTGAGCATGGATGAGTACTTTTGTGTGTGTGAGCATAGATGTGTAAGTTGGGTGAGGTGGAGTGTGTGTTAATAAGTGTGTGTATGTCTGTGTAATTTGTGTGTTTACGTGAGTATGTTGGAGATAGGCAAAGAAGGCACAGATCAGTTGTGTGAGGGCAATGATGGCACAGACTAGCTGTTGAAGTTAGGGTGCCCGGGGGGGGGGGATTTTCGCACCAGGGCCTTGTGGTTTCTAGGGCCCTGTTTTTAGGCCCCTGTGTTAGATCACTCAAGAGACTACAAGGGTGCTGGTAAGGAGATGTGCTTTAATCTGTGACCTTCTTTTGTGGAGATCAAAGGATATCCCAAACCAACCCATGCTCCCCACTGCCACCAAAAGTTTGACAGTATGGCAGCTACCAAGGGCAATGCCTGATATTGGTGACTGTCCTGCGGAACAGGACTGTTGGTAGCTATGCTACAATTTTTTAAACCGGTCCATAGTGTCTCTCTGCAATTCCTTTAAGTGACTTCTTACTTCTTTCACTACTGCTCCCAATAATCCAGCCATTAAAAGGTCATATAATGATGGAGTCCATACAAGGAAGCCAGTGGCCTTGACAGTGCTTTTGAAGTCATTGATAACTATGGGCTACTTAAAGAACTGTCTAAAACAAACCTTGTTGCTTCCTTCTCCTGCCTTTATAATTATTCCATATAATACCATTATTTTTTCCTATAATCTATCTCTATAGTCATTTTCTACAACACTTGGTAGCATCATTAGCTATTCCTTACATTATTGATGCAGTTGAATCTACGGTAATACATACAATCTACTTGGCAAGAGTACATTTAAGTTTTTCTTATGTCTTTTATAGAGAGGATCACTGGAGTATGCGATCCAAAGAGTGGGGAGCAAAACTCTACCCTTAGACGGGAACTGAAGCAGTTCTTTGGATGGGTCAAGAAGCATGCATATGGCTGCTCCAACCTTAGCATCAAGTTGTATGACCAGTGGAGAGTATGGCTGCAGAAATCCCACAAAACACGGAACCAGGTAGGTAAGGCACATTTTATTCTTCATTATCTCTAATCATGCCACTCCAATCTATAAACTCAGTTTGATGACGGACTCAGAACAGTGGATGTGCCTGACTCAAATTCACAAATACTGATGGACAACAATAAAGGTGTCTATTCACTATTAACGTGTGAGTCTGGTCTAGCATAACCCCTAGTTTATCTTTCATCCTAGGCTATTCACTAATTAGTTTAAAGGGTCCATTTTGGATTTTATATTGAGAAACAATTTCCGCGAACCCTTACACAGACATTGTAAAGTTCCATAGAGATGCATTGATGTAAATAGTGACTGTTTATTTTTTTGTCAATGAAATGAAGCTTAGTAATGAAGTATAACCTATGTATATGGGAGGAATATTTTACTTTTGAAATGGTGAATTTGCTGAGCATTCTCATGCAAGAAAACCCCATATGTATCACAGAAATAAGGGTAAGACCTAAAATCATCTACGTGGCATCTTCAGATGTAATGGCTTCCATGCTAGCCATATATAATATAGTCAAGATTGTGTTTCTTAGCAGACATCAATGGGCAGGCTTGAAAAGTTAATTAGCTGCCAATCAAACATTTTCAAACCATTGTGATACCTGGCCACAATCATGCATGTTTTGTATTTTGCAAGTCACTTTTATAAAAGTCCACAGTACGACCAATCAATGTTTTATATATTTGTCAAACTTGTAATTGCCAACTAGTTTTATTTTTGTTCTGGATTACTGGTGTCATATCGTGAAACTATAACGTGGTGACTGCTCAAAGACTCTCTATTTTTATGATGAGAAATAAAATGTTATATTTAGGAAACCAATGTATGTACCTATATTTGTTGCTGTGGGAACCAGATGTTATGCAAAATTCACTGGGTTATTGCTGGTAAGAAGTGCCATTTATGGTTGTGGGAGAGCAATTTCACCTTTTAAAAATGTCTTGTATATTTTGCTTTCAGATTTCTGATACATACCATGCCCTAATTGCGGTCTATAAACACATGAGGACTTCTTGGAGATGAATACCCCATAATACACGTGCTTTTATAAGACTATAAAGAGTTGTGTTACTGGGATGTTAAGAGATTACACAATAACTCTTTATTAAATGTTTTTCAGCGGTTAGAGGTGCCATCCCTTGTAGCCAGTAAGAAAGCATATTTTATAAAGAATTTTAAAGCTACAATTAGCCCTCAACACCCTTTTTAGAATTGTATTTTTAAACGGAATAGAATTTACTCCGTTTCTTAATTTTACTTAAAGATTTAGTGAAGATTTTGCCCTTGAGTCATCTTTCCATGTTTATCTTATGTTAAAAACTAATGAAAAATGACTTCTACTCAAAAAACTTGACATACTCTGGTAACAACTTCCTGATGGTCTACTGAGAAGTGAGTGGCATCTATTTATTTTCGAGGCACAATTGACCCTTGCTAGTTTCTCCTTTATCATGAGAACATCTGCAGATTTTATGTTAATAGTGCTATTTGCTTGGCTGTAAACTGTGTGCAGAAGATAAAGGGCTGTCGACCCTTTTGGTTGCATTAATACAATCCGGTCATTAGTAAAACTGGCCAGTGGTGATTATCCCTACATGGATTTCAAAATGCAGACAACCTTAAGCATACACCGTGCTTCCCTTTGCACAAATGGTGTATGGAACAATGATGTTTTAGTTTTATATAGCTGCCAACAGTTCTAAACCGATTCAAGTCTCCTTTAAGCGTTGAAGTGGGTACTGCCCATGCACTCTAGTCGGTTCTTCATGAGAAAGATACATTTTGTATATGATTTTTGTAAATTCTGCATTTTGTGAAGAGTAAGAGGATAAGGGAGTTGATTCCCAAGTGCTTGTATCCAATATTTAAACATGAAATGCCTGCTGATCTCTCACTCTCTGTCCTGCATGATTGTTTGTTCTGGGCTTCAGGCAACAGCTTGAGTGAAAGAGGATGATATATAAGCACTGCTTTGATTGGCTCACTATCAGATTCATCATCCTATCACAGAACCCTGCATTTCACAGCAACAGCTATAGGCAGAGAGGAAGGCTGTATTCATGCACATTCTGAGTGCCTCACTCGGTCTATCGCCACAGCCTGCTTCTCACATTACACACACCAAGAGATCGAGTGAGGCTGTATTATTGCACTGTTTTGATTGGCTCACAGTGAGCCCCTTTCCGGTCTCATACAGCCTTACTTTAAGACTACTTATGCAGTGCAGAATGGAAGTATTAGGCTATAGATTGCTATATACCGTATATGTATCAACCCGAGGGAGACTCAGGGGACTGCAGGGACTGCTAGAGAGAGCACAAGTAGAGATCCATGCATCCATTTTAAAAGGCCAAGGCCTAGTGACTTTTAATTGTATTGTGTGGATAATTTGAATGTAATATTACGTGCATAAAATACACTTACATGAAAAATTAAAGCAACTTTTCAACTACTCAAGTAATTTTGTAGTCATTTATTTTTAATTTCAAATGTGTCTATTGGCTTCTGGAGAATTGTTATCTAATTCTTAGTGAGCTTAGACTTATAGAGAAAAAAAACAAACTTTTTGTAAATTGCCCTTCCAAAAGGCCGCCCCCCCCCCCATATATCTTGCTTTTTGAGCCTAATTGCTATTAATGATTGTAAAGCTGCCAAACAAAATGTGTTTTCTGAATTGATGTATTTCTAAGGAAAAAAAGAACCTGGAATACTACAGTGTTTTAGAATATTTGATACTTTTCAAAGGACTCTGAGGACAATTATTTCCTGTGATTAATGGCATGCCTTATTTTAAATGGCTAATTTACTTACCATGTCACATTTGTTTAACAACACTGGGAAATATACTGCTAAATTATCCACTTATAGGAGACAGAGAGTGGTATTGGGAAAAGAGGACACCACTGAAAAATACTTTAAGAAACAGATGTTAGAATGGGGATGACTCAAGATGTTTGCAATGGTTTTCAGGCAACCCATTGAGTGCTGAAATGTATTTGTTTCTCCACCAAGTAGCTGTGCTGCCTGTGGATTGATCAGAAAATGAGGTTTATCCTGTTTTGAATACTTATATTCATTAAGAAGCTGAGTGGTCAGTCAGATAAAGGGTTAACTCATTGACCAGATTCAACAGAGGTTGCCTGCGCTTGGACGCTAACACTGGCCCTAATATGCATGTTATTTGTAAGCGCATTTAACCTTAAAATTTGTGAGTTGCAAGGAAGCCAATGCTAGTTGAATCAAGGTCTTTTTTTTTTAATTAAGAAAAAGTACCCCATTCATTGCACGACAGAGGTGAGTAGAAGAGAAATTTGCCAAAGGTTTTTTCTTAACATTTAAAACCCCATCCCCCAATGGGTGGGGTAATCTGAGGTTCTACTTTCAGTTGCTTTTATTATTATTTTTGTGTTAATAAATCAATTTGTCAAATGTATTTTGTTATATTTATGCAGGGTCACCTAATTCCCCACTCGTATTTGCAACTCACTAATTTTCTAGTTAATAAATCATGTAATCGCTAAGATGTACGCAATACAAACATAAGATGGCTTTAGTTTATAGACCAAAATGTCATGTTGTTGTGCATTTTAAAAGGTTACAACTGTGATGGCACAGATAGCTCAAAACTCTGGAACTGACTTAGCGGGCTGGATCATGGCTAAAGAAATAGGAAAGATGTCCTCTCCATTTTGTCTGACAAATTCAATCATTCCATCCACAACAATTCTAAACTATAAAATTACTATAACCTACTTTGTGAAGTAAGTTTAGATGGTCAACTGGTCACTGAGTTTATATTCTGGCTGATCAACATACCTCTTTCTGTTTTGTTACCCCAATATTTTTGTATCCTATTTGTATGTCTGTGCTATGGAGATGTACACTTCTTTTTAAATACCATAGGCATTGTAGATACCTGCCCAAATCTTAAGTGTGGCATTGTAAATCTTGCAGGAGTCAAATCTTTGCAGGGGATAACTGGCAAGATTAGGGAACGGAGGTAAGCCTAGTTAGAGCCCATTAGGCAGACCAATAATGCATTTGGCAAGCAACATACAATGCACACTAAAATCCTGTCCAACGTACACTTACTAGAAGGGACTGCATAGGAAACACGTAACAGGTGCAAAGAAAAGAACAATTTATAATGCCTAAAGCCCTTGTTTCTCTTGGCACCTTAGTAGATATAGAGAGAATATCAAGCAAAAAAGTGGCTCAGAACCCTCACCAAAGAGTAGCCAAGGAGACAATTGACAAAATGCCTCCTTGTGAACACTCCTTAAGCTCTTTTATACTTTTTGTTTCCACAAAATCTTAGAAATCACAGCAATATTTTGCTTTTTTTTTTTTAATATAAACTTAGAAATGGGTACACAGTGTATATAATTATTTGTCATAAAGGAGGGGTAGGATCTATGAAATGGCTTGAAATGTGTTTTATGTGTTCCCATATTTCTAGTGAGGATTCCCTGGAAGAAAGACATAGAAACATATTGGAACATTCCAACCCTTTCAATAGGCTCCTAGGACGATTGACGCCTTTTGGCTTATCCTGCAATTAAAATTTTGCAGTGTTAATTTAGATACCATGAATTTTTAGAGGAAGAATGATCTGGCCACAGAAAATCAGCAGTTGATTTTATCGGGCATTAG
>VKOC01001195.1:0-118859 GCA_009364415.1 Spea multiplicata | reverse complement strand
CAATGACCCTTTATCACTCCCATCACTCCTGTGTTCCAATGACCCTTTATCACTCCCATCACTCCTGTGTTCCAATGACACGTTTTGTTTGCTGATCCAGATTTAAGTTTAAAAGGCTAATTGATGATTAGAAAACCCTTTTGTAATTATGTTCCAACCAGATGTTCTGTTGAAGTTATGGGGGTTCTGGTGCTCATCTAGGTAGAGCTGAGACGGTCTGACACATAGATCATAGTTATAAGCACACTTGGGATCGGCATACGGCTGTCTGAGTGTCTGAGGGACGGGGGGCTCTTATCTGCTGTCATATCGTACATTGGTATCGTTCCAGGCTCTGGAAAACATATTGGCGAGCGAGCGCATGCCCCTCTCCTGTCTGACGAGCATCACCCAGACTTTAATGGATCTGCTAAGAAGTCAAGGTAAGGAATCCTTAGGTATTCTCATGACGCAGCATCGCTTTCTGGAAGAAGAAGACCGCGTGAGATCATTAATATATATTTTCCGGTGTTTCTTTTTTAAACTTGATTTTTTTTTCCAGTGATATATTTGAAACTGTAAAAAAAAATACTGAAAAAGGTATTATGCGATTTGCATTATTTTAGTTACTTTGAATTGCTTTTTGCATCGTGTTTGTTTTTCCCTTCTCGGCAGAGCTGGAGGCTGTAGATGAAGGGCTGCTGACTTTCTGCGAGGACAAACTGAAACTTCTGCAACTCTACGAATCCGTAAAGCGAATTAATTCAGTGACGACCGAGGCAGACGTTCCACCGACCGATACAGTGAGTTACGTTCATCGCACGCGGCCCTCTTATTTATCTCACTGTAGATCGCAATGCAAAGCATTTTCCATCATTGGTGGTTTTATATATTTTTTATTTGGATTAAAGCGTTCCTATATTTTCCACTTTTAAATTTTTTTTACTTTTCAGTTTTTGTTCCATTGCTCATCAGAGAAAAGTGCGAAATGGCTAGGGGTCTCCTTTGGGGGTCTTTGCAGTAACTAAGAAGAATTTAATGATGATGATGTCAATGTATATGTTTGTCTATACATTTATTAACGAGAGAGAAACTTTGTTTTCCCCTCTTTTGCTCTGATCTCACCCCGGTTTTCCTGATTTTCTAACAGGGGTATCATTGTATATCCTCAGCGGGGTTTGTCCATAAACCACTTACAGGGTAATCGTGTAAAAATACATATTTTGTCTTTTTAAAGGAGCTTGCCGCCCTGTTACGGCTGGATGAAGAGGAGTTCACCAGGCTACAGACGTTAATCAAGAATTACAAGCAAGACTACACTAAAAGCGGGGTGCGCTTTGCTGACGACGAAGACGGGGTGTTACCATTGAAGACATTTCTCGAGTATCTGGAATGCAACAAGAACTCCATTAATGTGAAGAAGATCGGCGAAGAGGATTATATCGCTTTAGGTAAGCAGGGAGCCTGCTTGAGTAGATTACTTGTTTTAGCTGATACTGAGCAGCGGGTTTCCATGTGAGGGAGGAGAAGGATGTGGAGCGGAGGTGGCCAAACATCACTATCGCCCATCTGGAGAACAAAAGTGGCTGCCCCGGGGGCCATAAATAGCGAAAATGAGAAGCTGTGGAACAAATTGGGGAAATCTCTAAATCCTGGACCACTTCTGTGCATTTAGTAATGGGTTGAAAGCAGTTATTTTGTACCAAAAATGCACAGATGCGCTGTATTCAGTAAGTGCTGGCGTGCTATGGCTCCATCACCGCTGTGTGGGGATCTCTTGCAATAGGGAACATTCTGTTAAATATTTGCATGTTATGTGATGAATCGAGCCAAGAAATAGTGATGAGCAGGCTGTTAATGTGCAGGCTGTACCCGGTACCCTGCGTTTTATATATGAGTTAAATGGTCTTAATGTGGTTTGAAGAGATCACAGCTCGGGCGGTTTATCAGATGTTTACCGGGAGACACTTCTCGGTAGTTACGTTATCCTCCGTGTTTTATTCTCTGCCTTGCTGCAGGTAGCTTCTTCTTCTGGAAGTGTCTGCACGGAGCGTGTTCTGCGCAGGACATGTGCCACGCGTTGGAGTTGGCCGGCCTCGGCCCCCAGCTTCTGCTGGTAAGAAGACCCTTCATTCTGCATGATCTGGAACGTAGCTTCAATGGCAAATGTCTCATTGGGGACATTTTATATTCATTTTTATTGAGCTTGTTGTTTATGGATGTACTGGGGATAGTCAATTTCACAACAAACCATAACCACAAAGAATACTTTGGTGGCAGTCAAATATCTGTGAGCTCTTACACATCAACCCCACAGAAAATAGTTGGGGGACAGGGGCAAATGGTTTTGGGAGAATTTTTCAAAATCCACAGAAACGCAGAACTCCAGTATATATGTGAGATGTCTCATGCGGCATTTCTGGGTCTCTTACAGTCTCTGCTGCTAAAAGTGTGGCTGTCCAAGGAGCGAGAAATCCTGGAGAATACGCGGTCTCTGCGCTGCCTCCACCGCACGCTGTCTCTGCTGAGCTCAATGAAAGGTGAGAGGCTTCCCGGCCCCAATAAGGCTGCGTTTTAAAATTTACGTTTTCAGAAAGTTTGCACGTTTGAATTAGTAACAAACTAATTTGTTTTATGAAGTTCAACTTCACCGTTGATTCAGAAGAAGACAAAAATCACCCAGTTGTTCATCAAAAGGGGAAAACTTTCTCACTGTATCAATAAGCTATAACTAATCCTGTTCTTATAACCCGTTATATCCCTGCTTCAGAGGCTCAAAAAAGTATGTATATTGTTTGTTAAAAAGCAATCCATTTGCACTAAATCTTCTCAGTGCGCAGGTTTTGAGAGGTGATATCTTGGGAAATTTGGAAGTTGAGCAGAGCTCTCTAGGTTTGAAAAGAGAACTCTCTCTCCCCTCTCCTCTAACTCTCCCCTCTCCTCTAACTCTCCCCTCTCCTCTAACTCTCCCCTCCCCTCTAACCCTCTCCTCTCTCTCAGCCCTAGTCTGATTTCTCTGGATCCCGTATGAAGTAGAACTCATTGTCCTACACTGGAAGCAGATGATGTCCTTTGTGTTTATCCCATACGGTACTGATCATCCCCCAATCCCCCTCTGTTGCCCGCAGTGGCCATAGACGAGTCCTGGGACCTGCAGGCAGTCTCCCCCTGGTGGCAGCAGATGCGCACAGCGTGTGTTCAGTCCACACACAACGGAGCCGCCCTGCTGTCTGCTCACGTCGGCCATTCGGTGGCGTCCTCCATCACCAACGCTCTGGCTGAGAAGAAGGTAACATAATGGGAAGCTGTAGTAATGTGTATTATTATTATTATTATTATTATTTATTGTTTTATATAGCGCCATCAAATTCTGTAGCGCTGTACATTGGGTAGACAGGACATAACAAGTAATATATAACATGACAATTTGACTTACAGAAACAGGTGAGGAGGGCCGTGAGCTTACAATCTATAGGACCTGTGAGAAATGTCTTAGTCCTGTGATACCGGCAGATGTTATACTCGGCCGGATTCCTACTGCTTGTTTGTTCTTATACGGTTTCTGGACATAATATGTCTAATAGTAGTAGTTGTGATTCTGTATTAAATGAGGCTTCTAAATGAACCAGATTTTGAAGTCCTCTTGATGTCATATGAGGCTGGAAAACTCTGCTTTTGGTCTTTCTGCAATGCCCAAAACACACTTTTTAGGTATAAATATATGACTTTGAGAGGCACTTGGATGATAATTTGTATGTTTGGGGTTGAGTAATAATGCCAGGTCACGCTAAAAATACTTCTCGATTTTCCATGATGATGTCATATTGATAGATAAAAAACGTCTTCATTAATTATGCTTTTTTAGGCTGCTTTAAACTAAATATTGAATATCTAAATACTGAGTAGATGGTTTCTTAGTTCCAGAAATCCATGCAGGAGGACGATGGAGAATCCATGACGGACTCGTGGGAGGCGCTGTCTCTGGACACAGAGCACTGGAAGCTCCTTCTGAAGCAGCTGGAGGACTGCTTGATCCTCCAGACCCTGCTACACTGCAAATCGGCCAGAAAGAGCTCAAAAATATCCTCCCTACAGGTCGAGCCGCTCGGGAAGCTCTCCGTCAAGAAGTTACTCGAAGGAGGGAAAGGTAACGCGACAACCGTACGAGTATGAGCAAGCGCTCGGCTATCTGGGTTTTTTTGGGTAGTAATGTAGAAACAATGCCAAACATGCAAGATAACGAGTGGGGATGCACTTCTTCGACCTCGATTGGAATGGGAAGGTAACCGATTGCTTTTCATTTGTAGATTTGAAGAAGGGAACGTGCGGGTTTACGATTTAAATAAGCTGTAAAGCATCAAAGTTATGGAAATAGAAATATTTTTATAACTCTTTTCATCCTTTACTTGTGGCTTTCCCCAGGGGTTGTCGCCGACACCGTGGCTAAGTGGGTCTTTAAACAGGACATCAGCCCCGACCTTCTGAAACTGGCCAGGCGGACGAAAAAAGACCAAGAAAATACAGAAGAGTCGGAGGCGTCCGGCGACGCGGTCGCTCACGGTGAACCAGAGGCAACAGAGGCCGAGGAAGGAATTCAAGGTTCATAAATAATTCAATTTTCTGGGATTTAGGAGTTGTGGATATTGATGACCAAAGCAGATATTGCAATAATAATTGGTTGCGTATATTTTTCTTGGCTAATGAATCTGTTAGTGGACCCTGGATAGAATCACTGGACCAGGATGCAAACATTGATATGACTGCGTGACAGTTAAAGGGACTTCATACAGCCCCACCAATTCTTAATGTATATTAAAGTGCTTTCTAAGTACGTTTCCAGGCGTGTGCGGGGGTCTCGTTAAGCTGGTAATTATAGTGCGCATGCGCGTTGGCAAGCAGGAGATGTGTTCGGATAAGCACAGCTCCCTCCAGCCAGGAAGCAGGCGAATGCATGAGAAGGGGGGGTTTGTTATGTATGTGCAGTACTTGCCATTTAATATTATTTTTAATATTGCCTTTATTACCCAGAGGTGCTGAGCGTGGCTTCCGGTCACTTCCCATGCAGCCTGGACCTGGATGTGCTACATGCCCACTGCTGCTGGGAGTACGTGGTTCAGTGGAATAAAGACCCAGAGGTAAGAACGAGACGTCTGTATCTACAAGTCCCAGATCTAC
Organism: Spea multiplicata; assembly: GCA_009364415.1. Lineage (NCBI taxonomy): Eukaryota > Metazoa > Chordata > Amphibia > Anura > Pelobatidae > Spea > Spea multiplicata. The sequence goes on along the minus strand of VKOC01001195.1, from coordinate 113,705 downwards.
CGAGATACCCCCGGATTACACGCCATTCACGGATCGTTGGTTATTGGGGCTGTCTGCATTGCATGGGGTGGCTGTGACCTCTCTATAGATATTTAAACACATGGCGTCCCAAAGGAACTTGGAAAGAAGATGGAAAGCCGGAGCTGGTTCCTACACATGATAAAATATGTTTCGTTGGCGTGGACAGGAATCTATTATTAGAGGGATGTGATATTATAAGCCCACCCGTGTCGGCACCCATAGAGCGCCAGTGGGACAGCGCTGTTTAAATGGAGGGAAATGATTGCGCTTGTAAGCGTTCTGATATTCAGGACGGGGGTTTCGTTGCTAGAAATCTATATTGTGGCATTAAAGTTAAGTGATATAATGGTGTTTTCCTGCAGGAAGCCCAATTCCTCGTTCGTTCTGTCGATCACTTGAAGCTCATCAGTAATGCTCACGTGCAGTTTGGTGAGTCTGAGTTCTGATAATTAAATGTAATCCGCTGATTGAATTTCAACAATTGAATGCTTTACATTGAAAGGAATCTTCAGCTTGTTTTTTAAAAAGAATGTTGGGGTTTATTATGGAGCAGTAGCCATGGAAACCAGTAACTTCCCCTGCTGATAAATGCTATTTACCACATTATACGTTAGTGGCCGGTTATAAATATGGCGCCGTGACCCTTGCTGTGTAGCAGATCTGGCGTTCAGCTCATCATATCACAGAGTCCTACTTCAGTAATGGGTGGAATATATAAGGAATATAAGTAAAATAAATGTTTTTAATACGTGGTCGATAAGACGTATCTTTCATGTTCTCTTTGTTTAGGGCTGACCTTGATGATGTGGAACACTTTTATTATAAAACGGTTTTCCGCCGCTGCGTATCTAATGGACAAGGTGAGCACCCGGCCAAGAGACCATTTAAATGGCGCGGCCGCTCAGGCTGTAGCCCCGGCAGCAGCGCAGACGTTGGGTTTTAATCGAGGCGTATGTAGCAAAGTATGGCGTTGTTTATCCTCGTAAACTGGAAGTCACCGGTGGGTTTAGTCTGAGTGGATGTTGCTTATTATGTCCAATAACACCAGACACTCGCCCCATGTCTGTTCTATGCTCACATTCATTTGTAAATGGGTGGGGGGATTCAGCTGAATGTCCGGCGGAAGGTGTGTTGGGCCAGACATACCTTTCTACATGCGATACTCACCACCGGCCAGATCCAGAGCCGACGCGGGGAACGCTGCGTGCAGGGGGCTAGGGGGCTGTTCAGACCCATGGGCACTTGTGTGGTTCGAGCAGCCAATCTGTGGCAAAAAAATTAAAAAATGTTAAATTAAAAATAGTGAAGGAGGAGGAGGGCAGCTGCTGCTGCAGTGCTGCAACTTCTGTGCCAGGAAAGCGCTACATTTTATTGTTATCTTTGTTTTGGCATATTAAAGTACTCAGAGGGCTACTCACAGAGGGCTACTCACAGAGGGCTACTCACAGAGGGCTACTCACAGAGTACTTTAGTATGAAGCCCCCTTTTTCTGGAGGCTGTCGCGGACGTTACTGTCCCTTTAAGAGACCCAAATCTCTGCAATGCTGGCTGAAGAATGAAGTCCACGGTTACATCGCTTGTGATTGAAGGGCATTGTATGGCTGCAGACGAATTACATGTCACCCCCCCAACAGATTAACAAAAGTCAGCTTATAAATAACATTATCGCACATTTTATTTTTATGCTTTCTTATAACGCGTGTGACAATACTGACCAATTAGCTCCGTCTGCCTAACGGTTTGTTAATGCTGAATACTTTTAACTTGTTCCCTGCCCGGTGCGTCATCAATCGATTCCTCTCATTATCCTTTCATTATTACGTCTGTGTCCTGATAATACCTCGCTGCTTCATAGTCCATCTTAGTAGGTTATACGAGTAGAAAAAAATGAATGGTGAAAGCCTGCTTAAAAAATATTCCGGGGCAGAAAGGACACTTTTCCCAGAACGCATAAGTTGCTTAAAGCAACATCAAATTTTTTTGGGAGGGGGTATCAAAAACATATCTGGGGATCAAAAACATATTGGGGGGGGTCATAAACATATTGGGGGGGTCATAAACATATTGGGTAATCGGATGTCACTAACAAATATATGTTGTTGAATGGTTTGTGTTTTTAAAGGTTGGAAAAGCCCCAAAGGACAGGTTATGTAGAAGGGTAGGTAAAAAAAGCAAGTCTTCTCTGTCCACCTGGATAATGTATACTTTATCCTCTCCCATTATTGCCGTTTGGTCTGCGATCCTCACTTTATCACGCTTGGTGTTATTTTCTGACATTTCTCTAAAACACTCATTGCTTCCCAGAGTCTCTCCGTTCTCTTGCATGCAGCCTTCTCTTTAGACCCCGACGCGTTTCACGCGCCGCTCGCTCGGACTTCACTCTTCCGTTTCCCTCACGCAGGACGTAGGGATGAGCGACGCCGCGATGACCACGTTCCTCGGAAACTGCACGGATCTCATCCAGACGATGATGGAGGTAATCTGTCATTTTGCAGTAAAATATAAGATGATGAATCACGTGCTTTTTTATAAGCGTGTGAGTCTGGCTCTCTCTACCTGTATCGGTTTGTCTTAGTCCGTCAGTTCTCGTTGCGTCAGACCCCTTGAATGTACAGATTGTTAAAAGCACCTATGATTAAGTGCCATCCGAGGCGTGAAATGCGTTGGGTTAATCTCTGGGGCTGGTTTCCCCCCCATAACCCGTCCTTTGTCTGCTTGTTAAGGCCGACGTGGGCAGCGAGGAGATGCATGCGCCGATACTGGAGCTGGAAGATGCCTGGGTGTCGGTGGAAGGCCCCAGTTCCATAGTGGAGCTGGCCCTGGAGCAGAAGCACATCCACTATCCACTGGTGGAGCACCATTTTGTTCTTTGCGCCATCTTGTACGCCGTCATGAGGTTTTCTCTCAAATCGGTCAAACCTCTTGCGCTGTTTGACAGTAAGGTCAGTACTTGGATGCCGATGTAATGGCGGGACGGGGTCTGGGAAGACCATAGACATATGAAAAACGAGCTCACAGCAGACCTTAAAGGGGTGGGGAGTGGGCGGAGCTAAATTTCCCAACCCCGCCCAAAGATTACAGGAAGCCCCGGAGTCTGGGTTCCAGCAGGATGTCCCAGAGCCTCTGGCTTCCAGGTTCTGATCCGACCCATTGCCTCCATGGCCGCCTTCCCCATCCTTTAACTAACGAAAATATCCTCCATATGAGCTGCTACTGCCTGGTGTGTGATGACCGGCTTTGTAGAAAGGAGTAACGCCATCTTTCTCTCGCCACTTTCTAATTTAGGGTAAGAACGCATTCTTCAAAGATCTCACATCGATTCAGCTCCTGCCGAGTGGAGTCATGGACCCCAGTATAGTAAACCTCAGACAACAGGTATAGTTCTGCCCCTTGTTACAGGGCTAACGCGTGCAGACATTTGTTTCCGATCCATTAATTACTCTGTATGGTTATTCCGCCCTGTAGTTCTTGATGAAGCTGGTCAGTGCCTTCGTGCAGATCCTGAGTCCGGGTCAGCAACCTGCAGAGGCAGAAGCTCTTCCCGACGTCCCGGAGAAGCAGGTGGACTGGCCGGCCCTGGCTACGGAGCTGGCTAAACAGCTCCAGGTGAACGAAGATACCGTATGGAGACACTACGTTTGTGAGCTCTACAGTTACGGTTTGGACCACATCGCGGAAGAGGTGATTACTACCTTGGCATAAACCAGCAATGGGAGGATGTTAGGGGTTTAAAACCCGGGCTGTTTAGACTATCCAGAGATAACGCGTTCCATGGAGGGACTTTCGCGTAGTCCATGTTTTTCTATCCTTGATTTCAGTGTATGTGGAATATCAGGGCTGTCCTCAAGGTGGTGCAGAGCCTGGGGCAATACAGATTTATGGGTCCCTCCGTCCTTACGGTCCCTCTCTTATGGTCTTGGAATATCACATCGCTTGACGCAGAGGCCACGAGTGTTATTTAAATAAGCAAATGACGTCGAATAACACGCCTGCTCCTGCATCTGACCCGATACCTCTGTGTTCCCTTGTAGGCCATTCTCCAAGTGATGGACCTGGAAGTGCTGGCATCTCAGCTCTTAGTCCTCACCGGCCAGAGGCTGGCGTTTGCTTTACTGCGAACTCAAACAAAAGAAGGCATGGAGCTGCTGGCCAGGCTCCCCCCAACGCTCTGCACCTGGATCAAAGCAATGGTGAGCACGGGAGGAGGGCACTTACTGACTGGGGGGGCAAGAAGGCATCAGAACAGCAGTCTTAAGATCATCAAACTTGTCCCTGTCTACTTAGACAACAAACAACAATCCCCTCAAAAAAAGCCGTTTCTGCTGCATTTAATCCTCAGTTATTCTCTAAACCCAGAAAAATAATAATCTAAGACACAGATAAAAATGTATAGAATTTTTATAATATTTATGTCGGTAAGAAATATGCCGCCGCCAGTTCAGTGAGCTGAATAAGCAAGAGCTTCTTTATTCAAGTGCGCAGAGGGGAGAGTCCCGTCCGCGGACTTCTCTCCCCCTCCTTAATCCGTTAATACTTTGTGTTTTTTTGCGTATAAATTAACAGTCAGCGTATCCACTCGACATCTGACGTTTCCGCTATTTTCTGACAGGCACTATTTTAAAAAGGTCAGGAAAGGGACTTCTCCTTCGCTGTGGAGAACTTTCGATTTTTATTCATTTAATGACTTAATTGAGGCATCTCCTCTAACACTACACGGGTAATTAAATAACGGTACCCTATACCCAGTAAACTGTATAGATCAAAGCCTATTCACTATAACACTGGGAGGTCATCATTTTGTACGCTTTACTATTTTTTTCCTCTTCGTAAATGATTTTCCGTTGTGCTGCATAATAAATTCTAATAATAAAATGCTAATAAATTCTGTAACACTTTTGTGTTCTCGATATTTACGACAGACCCCGCTTACATTAAACTGCGCTTTTTTTTTCCATTTCCAGGACCCTCAGGATCTTAAGAACACGGACGTGCCGATCAAAACTACCGCCAAGCTAGTGGACAAGGTTGTAGAACTTTTACCCGAGAATCACGGGCAATACAGCCTGGCCTTGAACCTCATAGAAGCCGTAGAAGCCATGTCTTCGTCGTGACTTCGCCGCGTTTCTGCATCCAGATTCCGGGGCACCGCAGATGTCGTCCCTGATATACCGGTTACGGTTCAGGGCCTTCAGGTCTTTGTAAAATAAGCAGCAATCACGTCACCGTTAGAACGCCATTTGTAATTAAAACAATCATTGTGGAGTATGTCCTGCCATTAAATAATATATGCAAATATATGCAAAAGGAGTAACCGTTACATCTACATCTATTTATTTCCAAAGCGCCTCCGCGGACGACGTTGGAAATTTCCTTTTTAATATTAAATATGTAACTTTTGTTGTTTAAGAAGATGCGTACCCGGAATGAACTTAGACTGTGAGTTTATAAAGCAGATCGGAGCGCGGGGGTAATGTTTAAATTGCTGCACCTTTTCATATACTTGGCACAGCGGCCACGTTCATGGCACGGGGGGTTCGGATGGCACTTCTTAGCAATCTGTTTTGTGTAACCATACTCTTTAACAAAGTACGGGAGGGAAGTACAGCGAGGGGCTTTAAACGTGTGTGGGGTAGGCATAAAGCTATACAGAATCTAAGACGAGACCAACGACTGATTAAGGTTTGAGTCTTTACATCAGGAATAAGGGGCTAAATAGTTGGGGGGTATAAGACACGATCCTGATTAGTGGTTCCATCTCTGTAATAATGAATCAGCATGATCGCTATGGTGATAAGACCACCTTGCACCGTTTTCTTTTTTTTATACATACCCCCATAGAGTTCAGAGCTGCACTTGATCGATCCAGGGGTCTATTCACTAAATCTCGCATTGATTACCAGCCGGAAGCCCCCCCCCCGGGTTTAACTGGACCGGTTCCCCATCCTCGCCGGAGCTTCATTAAATGTGTTTATTAAATGACCAAAAGTCTGTGCGTCTTATTCACACAATTTTTGGAAATATATTGTTCTCAATGTGGAGAAAAAATGTTTGTAATAAGTTAATAGAAAGAATTACTTACGTTCCGGAATCATAACTATCTGTAAAATGCGGGAACCTTAAAGAACGCACGACTCTCACCGGGGTTCAGCTGCAGATCTGCGGCCCCAACAGGCGGTTTTGTGCTTCTGGATGACCTCAAAATCCATTTCGATGCAGCAGCCAACTCTCCGTCCTTAACTGACCTGCATCTTGGCATTAGAATTGCTGTTAATTCAATTCTTTTGGTAGGTTAAAAAAAAAAAAAAAAATCCCCCAAAATCAGCTCAATCAATTAACAGGACAAACAGTCGTTAAAATTCCGTATATGGTTATTGCGTAATCCGCGCCTCTTGCCGTTTTAAATACTATTTTTTTTATATATATTAAATATGATGATTCCAGGCATCCTGGGACGTGGATTCCCAACATTGAAATTTTTTGCAAAGAGGGGTTTGTTCACTAAAAGAGGTTGCAGGATTTTTTTTTTAAGTTTCATCTCCCTCACTTCTCTATAGTTGATGAAGGGCCAACAGTGGCAGGTTTACCCATCAAGAAGGCCTGAGCTGGCCCTGTATAATGTATAACTCAACGGTTAGCTCGCTGCTGCAACTGTCCATTATGCAGGGTCAGCCAAGCTCTTCCCCAGCAGACATGCGCCGGGGTTGGCCCTTCATGATATATTGTGGTCAGCTCTCCCTTTAGTGAATAGACCCGAATGGATCTCCCCAAGTATCGGCCCCTCGCTGACTCCACGTTACAAGCACCGTTAGGAACATCAGATAAGAGACCAGGAAGTACTTTCAGAAATGAAGATTTTTATTTAGATTTTTAGTAAAATATCCTTTGAGTAAAGTGGAGAGAACTTGAATCAGAAAGCATTCTTCAGACTATAATATATACAACCCACACGAAGACCAGAAGTGCTTTATAGTATATGCCACACGGGCCGCATCAGGGCCGAAAGCTATGGACACGCTATTGGGGGCTTATTCACTAAACAAAGTTTAGGAGACATCAAATATTTCACTTCATCAGCTTCACCCTGTGTGGCACCGACATTCAAGTAAACAAGGCAAACTCGGCCATTGCTGCAGATCAGGTCAGCCCTGCATAAAGCATACCTCATACAGTCGGAAGAAACGTCTCGCCTAGACTCAAGGTTTAGTGAATAACGCCCTGATTTTTTAATCTGCTTTACATTAAAATACATCATACGTTGTGGATTATTATTAACATTAGAAACCGAATTGGCCGATTCTTAGCGATGGCCCCATAATGTCACCGGCCCCGAGTTCCTGCACCGGTATAACCTCCAATGACCAAACAATGTCTTCTTCTAGCGGGCGTCTGGTGTCGTCAGGCTCTCCGGTTTGGGACGGCTTAATCGCAGCTCGCGGCTCGATTCCTCCAAAAGGCACGCGTGTCGGTGGCATCAGTTTCCACGCAAGTCATTTATTTGTTTTGGGGATTTCTCTTTGAGCGCGCCGTCCGGTCTCTGCGTATATAAACTGTTCGCGCCCCGCGACTAATGGCTCCACTTCTCGGCAATGGCTTCCAGACACCGAGGGCACGGGGTTAAAGACGACGGAGCCGTGAATTTCCTGCAGCGGGGGCAGCGCTCTTTGGTGCTCGGCCGAACCAAAACTTTATAGAACTCCTCTTCACGGATGTCTCCGTCTGATGAATTTGGATCATAAATACAGGTTATAGGGTTAGGCGAGTTATCCAAGTTATTAAATGCATGGGGCAATTTAACTAAACTGGGTGCAGAACCCCACTTTATCACATCCCCGAGAATGCCGCATGATCTTCACCAACAGATCTCTAGGACCTGGATGTATGGCCACGGAGGACTTGTGGACAGACAGAACTACCCCTAGCAAGTAAATGAACGATCAGGACACGGACCAGCTGTGGACTTTCTTACCTTCCATGTGGATGAGAAAGGATCCTTCGATTACGGAGGCCTCGGCTGGCAGATCTAGTGGCATCTCGGTCACCAACGTGGTGTGCGAGGACATCAACAACTCGTTCAGCTGAGACGTGCTCGATGTCTCATCGGCCTGAAGCATCTGGGGGTGAGAGAGAGAAGCGCTAACAGCTCTGATGTACCGGCCCGGCATGTCGCGGGGTTACTGTATGTAACATGTACATGAAATATATGTAGGGCGTTAAAATAATTAACTTTTATTGTAAGGGGCTCTCCTACTATATATATTTTTTTATATTCTTCTCTTTACCCTATGTATGTTTTTCTCACAACCCCCAAAAACCCCTAAGGCCATGAGTAAAAATACTACTCTATAGGGTAAGGGAAGGATGTGGCCCACCATAACATAAAATATGTAGGGGGGTACATCCGTAATCAGTGGATGTTGCAGAATATATGTTCAGTCATTATTCAACAGGGGCACATAATGTGTAGAAGAAATAAAGAATAATTGCAAAATAAGAGTGTTTTATTTGTGTGGGTACGTCAAACGCGGAAAAAGGGGAATCTTAATTAAACCCACATACGGTAAAAATGGCAGAAAACGCATGGGAAAACGTGGGCAGAATTCAAGCACTTATTACATAAACAAAAATTATTACAAAAAAAATAAGCGGCCTGGAACGAGTTTTACCTCCATTAACTCAAAGAGGAGACCCGCTTCGATGACCACAGTGACGTCGTACTCCGCGGCATTCTTTCCCGGGATCGAGCCGAGGAAGGCATCTCTGATGGAACAGGCGGCCTCTACGGCTTCCACCAACCCTGGCTTCTTCCACACGGAGTTAGAATTTATCCAACCGGAGCGGAAAACGCCATCGGAATCTTAATAAAGAATACGAAGCTCGTGAGAATCTTAAATATCCAAAATGGTTTTAATGGAGAAAAAAAAATCAAATTATCCTTTTTGCATACTAAGTTAAACGAGCCCTAAAACCCTTTCAATCTCCGCTCAAAATTCAAGCAGTAAAAAATGGAGAGAATAATACAAATATTTTAACGTCAGAAAAAATAGCTTTCTCCCCCATTACGGACGTTGGTCTCCGTGGCGTCGTCTCCGTGGTTGTTTCCCTTGAGAGTGACGAGACGTCTAAATGACGTTATTTCAGGAAGCAGAAAGGCTGCACGGACCCCAATCCCTCAGCATGGGGGCTATTTGTGCTGAAGCCGCTGTGGGCTCGGGGTAGCTGCCCCTTTTATTCTGGGTTAAACCCATTGTGCAGCACGTTCAGGGAGGTGGAACGCTCGTACCTTTTTTATATGGAAGATACTGGAAGACTTCCTCTGCCAAATGGGGGAGAATCGGAGCGAACGAGCGGACCAGGACATCCAGCGCCGCCGCCAACACGGTCTGACACGAACGGCGCTTCAGACCCATCTCCTCCTCGCAGTACAGCCTGAAAGAGAGCGTAGCTTAACAGAGGCGCCGGCGGGACGGGGGGAGCGGGCCGGCGCGGACGGGGGAGAGCGGGGCGCGCCGCAGGACGGGGGAGCGGCGCCGGCAGGAGGGGGGGAGAGGCGCGGCAGCGAGGGGGAGAGGCGCCGGCAGGACGGGGAGAGGCGCCGACGGGGGAGAGGCGCCGGCAGGACGGGGGAGAGGCGCCGGCAGGGGGGGAGAGAGCGCCGGCAGGAGGGGGCGGAGAGGCAGCCGCGGAGACGGGGGAGAGAGGCGGGGGGAAGGCGCGGCAGGACGGGGGGAGGGCGCCGGCAGACGGGGGAGCGGGCCGGCAGCGCGCGGCAGGACGGGGAGAGCCGCCGGCAGGAGGGGGGAAGGCGCCGGCAGGAGGGGGGGAGAGCGCCGGCAGGAGGGGGGGAGAGGCGCGGAGGACGGGGGGCGGCGGCCGGCAGTACGGCGGGAGGGGGAAGGCGCCGGCAGGAGGGGGGAGAGGCGCCGGCAGGGGGGAGAGGCGCCGGGGACGGGGGGAGGCGGCGCGGCAGGACGGCGACGCCCGGGCAGGACGGGGGAGCCGGCGCCGGCAGGACGGGGGGAGCGGCGCCGGCAGGACGGGGGAGACGATAAGCGATCATACGATCTGAATACCTGTCTTTAATAATACTGAAGTAGAAGCTGGATAAGTCTCTTGCGATCAAAGCTTCCAAAAGGCGAGTAACTTTCCCGAAATCGTATCCCTTGTATGCTTCAGAAACCTGAAAAAGATGGATATTTCACTTTGTATCGTATTAAGTCTATTATTTCACCCCAATGCACTTGGATCTATACTATGATATATACTGTCTGTCCGTAGCAAGTAATGCTCCGTGTCTTAAGACGTAATCGTTCTTTACGTTTATGTCACGTGACGCGCGGACACTCCTGCTTACACCAGATACCAGGAAACACGCAAAAGCTCTGGCAAGGGGTCGATTACATTTGGTGGGGCCGCAGTTGAGTCCGCGAGCGCGCAGGGTCGGGGCGCCGGTACCTTGCTGGCGTAGTCCTGCAGCACATGCAGCATGTACTGATCAATCACGTGCATCTCGGAGGTGGGCACAGAATCCGCCTCCGGGCTGAAACCGTTCAGGTTCCCCAACATGAAGCGCAACGAGTTCCGCAGCTGCAAAAAAATAAAAGCCGGTCACAATCGGCCGGGCGGCGAGCGCACCAATCAGCCGTGCGCTTTAGGACGGCGCCGTAGAGCGTCTTACTTTGTTGATGTCGTCGCGGGCAGAATTTAGCACCGCCGGCCCGATGTGCACCTCGGTGAACACGTTGGACTCCGCCACCCACCAGCGGAGGACGTCGGCTCCGTACGGGGGCTCCTTCAGCTTATCCTACGGCGGATACAGCGAGAGTTAAACGGACGCAAACTCCACAGAGGAGTCACACAGTCACACAGTGCCTCCCGGGGGCCGCATTGTATCGTTCTTCGGGCAATTAAAATAAAAAAAGCCTAAAATATCAGCCCCCACTGCCCACGATCCAGGAAAGGGCAGCGCAGAACATGCTTTATCTGCTAAAGTAACCGTGAATCCGTAAGATCATTTCGATGGGTCCGTGCGGCTTCTTAAGATCAAAAAGGGGTCTTAGATGTAATGTAAGGATGTTTCACTTCGTTGAGGGGGTGGTGGGTAAATGGAACAGCCTCCCAGCAGAAGTGGTAGAGGTTAATACAGCGAAGGAATATAAAACATAGACTAGATGGCCGAATAGTTCTTATCTGCCGTCACATCCTATGTCTGTCACCCGACATCCTTAACACCTTACTAGAGCTGCTCGAAACCGGTCCGCCGTTAATACTCACCAGTCCGCCGTTAATCACAACATCCGGATCGACCACGTTTCCCAGGGATTTGGACATCTTTTCTCCCTTTTCGGTTAAAGCGAAGCCGTGAACAACCACGTTTCTGTAAAAATACATTAAAAAAGAGAAATCACGATTCCAAATGATTCATTAACAATCTGCCGTGTGCCACCCGAACCGCAGCCGGATTATATATATTTAAGATAAACTTAGGAGATACAGGATACAAGAGTAACACGTTTTGGGAAGAAAGTATTTCCGCTGCAGTGTTTTTTTTAGTAAGAGTACCGTATATTGTATCCCCCCCCCATATATCCCACGGCAGCATATTCCAGGAATACGGGTGAAATACTCACTTATACGGCGCTTTGTTTCTAGCGGCCACGCTGGTGAGCAGGGAGGACTGGAACCATCCGCCGAGCTGATCTTTCCCTTCCAGGTAAACGTCCGCTCTTTGTTCCGCATCTTAACAAGAAGTAACAGCACGGAGCGATTTTGGGTAAATCGGGTAAAATCATTTAACTAACAGAGAACAGACGCAGCACACGCGATAACGTAGGGCTTTAAATGTATCCGTAGCGGCGGTCTTGTATAAGGTTAAGGGGATCTGGACACATTTTTACCGGCAGTTTAGCTTAATTATACTGAATTGCTGATTTATCATGATCCCAACTGGCTGTTTATATGTTAGACATTTGCTTTTTTGTCTTAAACATGTCGCAAGAAAGGAAACTTCATATCTTATTGTCAGTTTTCGTGCCTTTTTTACTTGACCTTTTTTCAGTGAAAAAAAGGGCCACGGGACGCGTTTGCAAACAAAGCATATAACATATAACATATAACATATAATCAGTTATTGGGCTCTGATGCATGACCTGGACCTTGTATCTGCACCAATCCGTGGGCAGCCCCGTCGCCTGCCGGCAGATGGGATTGCCGTAAACACCAATTACCTGATAAAGAATGTTTTGTGGCCGCCGGCTCCGCTCGGCCCTCTGCGGCCCTAATATATCTCGGGTTTTACAGCCACACTGCGGGAACCGGGTCACTGCGGGGTCATTTCCCTCCTAATCCCTTAACTCGCTATACATTGTGTTCCTTGAATGGGGCGTTGCGGGTCACCGTGTTAATGGAGGTCTGTGAGACCCCCATTTCTTTGTGTGATAAATTTCCATGATATTATGCCGATTTCTTCCATTAAATCCGTGTACGCACCCCCATACGGTGAAGGACAGAATATATTGATATGCGTCTGTTTTCTATTGGCCGGCCTTCTTATTAGATCTCTTATGATCACCGATCAGTACTTTTATATGTTTTTATAATTCTCCAGGCAGTCAAAAAATGGTTAACCGGATAAGCTGAAGTTTGTCATGAATACGCAGAATCTACGGGGAAAATAAAGTACAGCCTGGCCCAGCATACTGGGAGTGGGAGGCGTGTTGGGTGGACAGTATATTATTATTTTGTTTTAGGGGTTTCTTTACGATTCTAACTTTCTTTTATGATAGAATTGCCTTTTCTGGATGGGGTGGCTAATAGAAGCAGATATGTTTCCCAGGGGGGCTATACTATCTCCTATATGTGACTCTGGGGGTCTATTCACTACAAGTAGAGTGTAGTTTCATCTCCTTGACTTCACCATACATCACTAAGGACCAACCCCGGTGACAGGGGCGTAACTAGACGCCTCAGGGCCCGGGTGCGAGAATCTGTTAAGGGCCCCCCCACCCCCTCACCCCCCCAAAAAATACATGATTTTTACCCAACAATTTTTTTTCAACAAATTCAACAAATTCATTTACATATTGAATCATATCTGTAAAAAAAAATCAAAGGAAAAGGGGGCGCATGTACAAAGGGCATAATCAAAGAAAAAGGGGCGCATGTACATAGGGCCCCTTTTGTACATGCGCCCCTTTTTCTTTGAATACATAAATAATGTATGGAAGCATAGCATAGCTGATATAGATCAACAGAATAACACACAAACCCAGCATTGCAGATATAGATCAAATAGAATTCACATAAAAACTCTGCATTAAAGGTATAGATAAAACCCCCTAAATTATAGGCATAGATCACAGGTTGCACACCCCAAAACCAGCCCTGACCAGCACCCAGATAACACATGTAGGGTTTGCCATCTTTGTCCCCAAACAGCCCATACTGTGCCTGGCTGGATGGGGACAAAGGTGACACTGGGGAGATGAACTTGTGTGTCTAATCTATATATAAGTGTTTATATATGTGTCTAGACAATTATATCTATATAAAAATAAATCTAGGAATCTCCATTTTTTTAAAGAATTTTTTTTTAAAAAAACTTATGCGTTTTGTCCCCCTCCACACACACACACACATATTTATTTTTATGTTTATAATTGACACCTGAGATTTTTTTAAAAATTTTATTATAGTTTTTTTTACATACTAGCAGTAAAGATAATTATTTATTGCATGTTTCAAAAGAAAGCCCTACTTTTTCCTGACAAAAGAAACATATATAATTTGTGTAGGTATATCAAACATGGAAAAGGGGGGTCTTAATTAAACCAATATATAGTAAAAATGGCAAAAACATACATTATATGGGGTATTAAAAAAACCCAGTAGTGAAGGGGCTAAACAAAGTGTTTAATAATAAACATGTCTTGCCCTTTGGTGTTAATTTTTATTTTTTTCTAAAAAAAACAGTGACTCATTCCCTTAAAATTCATAATTAGGGCAGTTGCATGTTTACATAAATACAGGATGTTTGTGTTTTTTAACCCTTATATCTTATTTTTTAATATGATTACTACACACTATTTCACTTTGAGCAGCCATCACAAAAAATCAAAACATAAGATCTAATTTTCAGAACCATCAAATACCTTATCAACCTTTGATGCCATCCGGTGCTCCTGCACTCTGAGCGTGAGGGGGCGGAGCTTTCGCCCCTCACGCTGCATCAATGACTAGGCGGCCGTCGCCAGCTCCGTGGCCCGGCTTGCCTTATTAATAAAAAAAAACAAAAACCCGGAACAAAGATCTTGGGCCCCCCTGCTGCCGGGTTCGGGCAGGCCCACTTGGCTTGGGCCCCCCTGCCGCCGGGCCCGATTTCGGGTGGCCCCTTGGCTTGGGCCCCCCTGCCCCCGGGGCCCGGTCGCAGTCGCGACCCCTGCGACCCCGGTAGTTCCGCCACTGCCCGGTGATCACCCGCAGGAGGCGCTTGGCTGGCCCTGCATAATGTATAGTTAAATCAATGATATGTATTCAGTATCATTCATTATACGGGGCCAGCTCAGTCCTTGCTGCTTGAGGTCATCTGACAGTCTCGGCCCTTAATAATGTATAGTGAAGCGAAGGAGTTTAAACCACAACTCTCTCTTTAGTGAATAACCCCCTGCGTTAACCCCTTGGTAACTGAGTACAGAAAAAAAAAGATGGACTGATAAATGCAGGACTGGAAAAACTAAACAGGGACACATGGGAGGTTCTTGTGAAACATTAAAAAGGTGATTCTGCTCCTGCAATAAACTCATTTATTAGATGGCTCAGTATTTACCTAGAAATAGCTGAATGATTCATAGTGAATCTCACTGAGATATATATAACCCAGATTGCGTCTGATATCTCTGTCTTGTTTTGCTGACCTTTGGAATGGTTTAATAAGCCAGGTTTATGGCCCAGACTCGCCATCTATCCAGCTGCTATCCCAACAGACTGCAAGCTCCCAGGAGCCGGGCCCCCTCTCCTTCCATATACCTTCATGCTATTGTATATGCTGCTGATAATATACACTATATGGACAAAAGTATTGGGACACCTGACTATTACATCAACAGAGAGTTCGATGACATCACATTCTAAATACATAAACATTAATATGAAGTCGGCCCCCCTGTTGCAGCCATAACGGCCTCCACTCTTCTGGGAAGGATTTCCACAACATCCAACATCAAAGGTGTCTGAACTCACAAACGCTCTACTGGATCAATGGGTAAAGCCCCTCGAAAAACTCCCCCAAACCTCGTGGAAAGCCTTCCCAGAAGAGTGGAAGCCGTTATAGCTGGAACCGGAGTCCCTGTTGATGTAATGGTCAGGTGTCCCAATACTTTTGTCCATAAAGTGTATTTCTATAGGAAGAAAGTATGTTTTATACAATTTTTTTTTTACTCACCTGTCTCGATACCCGTGACAGCGATTCTTAGGTTGTCTGCAGCGTACCCAACGGCTTCAACAACTAATAATTGGCTTATGCCAAATTTATGGTGTTTTGATCATTAAAAGGGGATACCTGGCCAAAAATATTGTGCCCAGGCATGCGCAGGAATTATCCGCACGATAAAACTCAGAATTTGATGGCAGATAAGATCCATTCAGCCCATCTTTCTGCACATTTTTCCTTAATCATGCCTCAAATCCAGGATAGCGATATGCCTCTTGGTTTATATCTCTACCACTTCTGCTAGGAGGCAGTTCCATTTATGAACAACTCCAACTCAGTAAAGAACAAAAAAAAAGTCCTCATACCTTCCAAAACATTGGCCCAAGATGTTCCGCTGTCAAACCAGATGTCCAATACATCCCGTCCGGGCTCGAAATCCAGCACTTCAGAACCCTCACCGGCCTGGGGGAAGAGAGGGTAGAAGGAGGGGATTGGGCAGAAAGGGGTACATTAAGGATACGGGACACATCTTCCTGACGGTGATGTGAGATTTACGGGGTTAGCCACGTGATGTGATTTTTGCATATGTGATGTGATTTTTGCATATGTGATGTGATTTTTGCATATGTGATACGACAAACTTTCTGAAGGATGCATTTGGAGTCGAAACGCGCCGGGTAACGCCATTGACCTGTACCATCCAACATTCAGCGATTAGTCCACCCCGCAGCCAGCTTTCATGCCGTATAAAACAAACGTTTAAGCTCAAGCTCGGCTTTTTGTAACACAAGGTCAGAAAATCCAAGTATAATTCTACCTGCTGTAATACAGATTTGGGGAGTAACTCTTCTAGAGGATGGGTCCACCACACATCGCTGCCGTGCTGCTCCACCAGCCTTGTTATATGCCCGATGCTGTGTCTGCGGGGAAGAGATTCACGTCAACACAGCGGAATATACAACGGAAGATACATTTATATTAGATACATTATGTTAAAGGGTCCTGTCCAGCCCCCAAAGTTATTTGGGGTCAGGTCGCTACTCCGGAGGGAGCTCAGGTCCCAGTGATCAGTAAAGCGAAAGCTACAGAGCATGTGGCAGCGGGACGGGGGGATAGAAAATGAGACAGAATCTTAATTTAATAACTCTAGTAACCTATGACTGCATAAAGTAAAACACATTGGGGTTATCACTCCTGTGTTCCAATGGCCCTTTATCACTCCCATCACTCCTGTGTTCCAATGGCCCTTTATCACTCCCATCATCCTGTGTTCCAATGGCTTTATCTCCCATTCACTCTGTGTTCCAATGCCCTTTTATCATCCCATCATCCCGTGTGGTCCAATGGCCCTTATCACTCCCATCACTCCTGTGTTCCAATGGCAAGTTGTGTTCACTGATCCAAGAATACGTTTAAAGGACTAATTGATGGTCACGTAATTATGTTACAGCCAGAAATTTCCTTGTTTAGCGAAGTGACCCAAAACCTTTGAACGGTAGTTTACGCACACGGGTGTGTACTGTACTGCGCTGCGGAATATGATGGCGCTACATTCATCAGTAAATAATAATAGGATAGTGTAGTTATCATCCTATCAATGCCGAGGTTCAGAGATCACGTTCTCTGCAAATCAAGAAACGCATACGGAAGAAATGACAAAGTACAACGAAGCGCGTCGCTTTAACTCTTTCACACACGTTGAAATTGCCATTTAAATAATTTTTTTTATATATAAAGTGTTATTTATCTTGTTTTTAGTGGAGGAAGGTCACAGCGCGGCGATATCTGTGAGAGAATGTTTTACGGGCTCCGCGCGCTGTGTTTGTATACTGGTGTATAAGGTATTTAATAGACCGAGGGACACGTATTTACACGCATTTACACGCACACCTAGATTTCTACTGATAAAACGAAGCAGAAAAGCAAACACAGATTTGGAACATTGACACAGATCATGATGTCATCAAACAACTAACGGAAAAGAAGACTCTCATATTATATAAGGGGGCTTCTAGAACACAAACTTTTCAAGACTCCTTTACTAGCACGGAAGTGCCTATTTTTTTTGTTTACTTGTTTTAAGTGAAACTTGGAAGACGCCGAATAATATCCACGACCTGGAGGAAAATATCGCAGGAGCCGTCAGTTTTAATGGGAACGGGCTGTATCCACCGTGTCCGGGGCCGTGCCGGCACATAAGTGATGTTTTATTAGGAGCGCGTTCGAGATTGATGAAAATAATCTTATAGAAGCAATAAAATGCCCGGTTTTACAGGAAAGGGCATAGAAGAGAACCGGCCGTGGTCGGCATATCTCAGAGCTTCTGATGTCTTTATATAATCAGCTAAGAATCTGCTCCCTTTTCTTATACCCTCCTTATTAATGCCTCTTCTCTGTGTGATCAGGAAAGGCTAAGGGATCACAATGTGTCCGGCTTGGAGAGAGAGAAGGAGAAAGAGAAAGAGAAGAAGAGGAAGAAGAGGAAGAAGAGAGAGAGAGGGGATGGGAAAGAAACATTGAAATACTTACAGGGTTTAACAAAGTAAAGGAGTGAAGTCTACTTCCAAGGAGGAGAAATCTTACAACATAATCTAAAACTAGAGGGTGAGAGGATTAGATGCGGGGCAAGCATGGGCGGGGCAAGCATGGGCGGGGCAAGCATGGGCGGGGCAAGCATGGGAGGAGCAAGCATGGGCAAAGAAAGTACGTATAACGAAAGTATTTGGCTAAACTAAATCTAAGATCAGGACTGTTTAATGTTTCGAGTTCCATCATGGGCGGAAGTGGATCTTATGTGGATCTTATGTACCGGCAGCCTCTGTTTCTACGTGTGAGGTTATTAGGCGACACGTTCACTTTAAGAACACGCTCCAAGAAAGCACAATCTACGAAGCATATAAAAAACGCAGTAAAAATCTGCTGCTATAACAATATTAAACCATTAGCTGAGCAAACTTCATCGAACGTTTCACCCGCCGGTCCCACGCGATCGCCGGATCATTCATACCTTTTATATCCCCTAATCTGGGAAACACAATGTAACCAGGACAATACCGATCGGCAAATATTTGCAAAGGATTGATTATTAACTAATGATATTGGCCGCGTTTTCATATTTTTTTTGCCTGTGGACACATTTTTTAAGTTCTGCGGACCTTGTGTCACTAACACGGAGTCTTCATTGAGTTGATGACAGGCATTTTATTTATCTAGAACTAGAAAAAGTGCAAAGGAGGGCTACAAAATTAATAAGGGGAAGCTATTATGAAGAGAGACTAAAAAAGTGAAAATTATATACACTGGAAAATGTCTCAGAGGGGATATGATAACATTATATAAATATATGCAGGGCCGATATAGAACGAGCTCTTCAGTGCCCGGTTCATTAACAGAAATATACAAAGAACAAGAGGTCGCCCGACGAGACTGGAAGAGCGCAGGTTTCATAGACGACAAAGGAAGGGATTCTTTACAGTGAGGACAGTAAAGGTATGGAATCCACTGCCAAGGGAGGTGGTTATCAAATACATTAGATGCCTTCAAAAGGGGTCTGGGTAATTTTTTTTAGAAAGGCAGGACATACAGGGATATAAATAGAATAACATTAATATTTTAGAGCTTCTTGATCCAAGGAGAAATCTGACTGCCTTTTGGAGTCAAGAAGGATTTTTCTTCCCCTGATGGCAGAATTGGAAGTAGCTTAATTAGGGTTTTTTTGCCTTCTTTTGGATCAAGGGTAGGAAGGTTAGGTAGAAGGGATGAACTTGATGGACTTTTCAACCTTATTTACTATGTAACTATGTCGTTAAACTGCCATACAAGAAATAAAGCCGGCACATTCGCCTGTGACTTACAACCCAAATGACGCGGCTTCACAGGGAGTGGAGAAACCTTGTGTTAAGAATGCTTGTGAAGTGGCCAAACTGGTTTGTCCTCTCCAGAGGCTGCCCCGACCTCTTATACTTCACTCACTGAGTGCCAGACCGAATGGCCATGTGTAAATTACAAGCAGCCAAAGCTCATACTGTATGCATTCATTTTAAAGAGTCCTTAATATTTAAAGGGACGTTCCGATACCCCCATATAGACCTACCAATAAAGAATGCATATTGAAGTGATTTATATATGAGAAAGTACACCCTCTTAGCATTCTATGGTTTTACATATCAGGACATAATAACATCTGTTCCCAGGTCTAAATATTAGGTAAATACAACCTCAGATGAACAAGACGACATATTACACCGTGTCATGATTTAATCAACAAAAATAAAGCCAAAATGGAGAAGCCATGTGTGAAAAACGAAGCACACCCATACCGCTTCCATGGGAATTAAGATGCTAAGTAGCAGACGGGTGACGCTAATCAAATGCCCTTGATTAATTGATCATCAGCAAGCGTGACCACCAATCAGGAGCAGAAAAGCGAGAACCTGCTAACTCCAGCGGGAGCCCTTTTGGCACATAGGTGTGGGGGTCCCACATACTGTAGCAGTCCCTGGCATTTATTTATGTATTTTAACGCAGTACGATTGCCAGCACGTGGCTCCTGGGGGAAACAACCAACTATATTTAAAGGAACAATTTACTTTCCCCAACAGCCCTGCTTCAGAGGAGTGTATATTAAAGAAGCCCGTGAGTGACGCTAACCCTCTGAGTGCTTTAATACGCATTCTTTAACCACAAAAAAAAGAAAACACTTAACTGAGGTAGAAGCTGCAGTGGCAGGAAATCGCTTTCCTGCCACCGATGTTGATGAAAGGTCAGCAAAGCCGTCAACATAGAAAGAAATCATGATGATGAGACGGCTGCAGATACTGTGTTAGGTTTTGATTTTTGGTTAATTTGTTAATAATGTGCATTTTCTCCCTGCCACCAGTAACTCTGTGCTGACATCCAGTGTTCCAGACCACATACCTATTTATATAGCACCCCCGTATTCTGTAGTGCTGTACAATGGCAAAACGTTTCATTAATCCAACTAAGTATCTGCTTCTTGGTAACTTTAGTCCCTCGGGGATTATCGGGTGGCAGGTCCATAGGGTCGGCGAATGAACCTCAAGTCAGAAGCCCTGGAACGCCTGCACGTGCGCTTGTAGATGAGTTCCCTTTCGCATTTATCTCTGAGGAGCGAATTCAGAAAATGAACGCACCAGGGCCCCTTTTTTTGTGCCGTTGGTTCCGTAGAAAAGAAGAAGGGGCTACAAGCTCTGCTAAAAACACCACAAGGGCACAAGGACAGTCGGGACATTAACAAAAAAAATGTAAGCGTGTTGAATTATCCTTTAACTTTACAATAACAGCGTTCACACTACGCCAGGGCCGGTGCAAAACCTTCCCCCGGCTCTGTATAAAAATTACGGCAGATCAGGCCCATTCGGCCCATCTAGTGGCCCCCCCCGGTTCTCCTGCTGTAAAGACTCAAACCTTAATCATTTGTTGGTCTCGTCTTAGATTCTGGAGCTGTATGTCTATCCCATATATATATCTACATTCCCTCACTGTATTAGCATCTAACACTTCAGCTGGGAGGCAGCTCCACTTATCTACCACCCTCTTCGTAAAGTTACTTAAATCCGTAAAACATCAGTACTTAGGTTTACTTAGTTCCAGATCCCTTGCAAGTCTACGGCACGAACGCCGGAGCTCAGGTTTACTCTCAGCTCATCCCATCGCTCTCAACCACTTTTTGGCAAACCCACCCCAGGCAATGCAGGGCAAAACGTTATCTGAAAGCCACTTCTGGTCTAATGCGTTGGATGATTTCTGCGCATGCTTTGGCTTCATGAATAATTTGCAGCCCTGTTTGGATGCCAGATTTCGATTAAGAAAACTGAAAAGGAGAAAAAGCAAAAATGATGATATCATCGTCTCTTTGCTGGAACCGCCAGCTCCTATCTCGGTCTCAGAGTCCATCAAAGTAATAAGGCCCCTCGTAAAACTTTGCCCTGAGCACATAAACCCTATCAGGGGGAGCGTGCGCTCGCATTACGTGGCGTTCGCCCATCGCCCTGCGTCCTCGCAGCATAGGTGCCGATATAAGCCTCGGTGACACAGGTCAGTCACTCGCACATTGATCGGGACACACGTCTCGTCAGCGAGTCGTCGACAGGCAGGCAGGCGAAGTGAAACGACTGCTTGGGGATGAAAGAAGGAAGGAAGAAAGGGGGAAAAAAAAAAAAGCGTCTGCTCGAGAGATTTTTTTCTGGATTCCTGTAAACAAAAGTGAAAGAAGCTTCCTCCTCACTGTGCCCTTCTGCCGGGGCGAGGTAGGAAGCTCTCGGGGAGCTCGGAGATACTTCTGAAACAGGTAAAGGGTTAATAAGTCATTTGGGCTGCTGCAGACTCTGAAATATGTTGGCTTCTCCCCTCTGTTGCTCAAAATAAGAGATTTTGGGACATTTCGGCTCTTTAGGGGTTAAGGAGTTGCTCGCGGGGTTAAGCAATGTCATTAAGCTTCCGTGCTGGGACCCGGCCCCTTATTTACTCTTTATGTCAAAGGAACTATAGAAGTCTAATAGATTATTTACTAAAATGCAGCAAATCCTTATACCCCGTTAAGTTCGTATCCTCGGGGAGCTTCGCCGGACCACCGATTTATTAGCAGAAGCCGGAGCAGGAAGGAGAAACTCGAACGATAATAACGGCTTCGCTATAGAGGAGCGGCATGTTTATTGTGTTCTGGGGATTCTAGATGCTCTTCTGGGGGTTCTAGATTCTCTTCTGGGGGTTCTAGATGCTCTTCTGGGGGTTCTGTGGTTTTTTTGTGGGATCGTGAAGCTGTCCTTGGAGGACGCTCGTAGGCGACGTTACCGGCACCCGCGCAAGTTAAAAGCCGACATGAACAACGGGTTGACCTCTCAGCCCTTGAAGCATCCAGCAGTATTAGAGATCGCAGACGATTCCTATGAATTTTAATGGGTTAAACGGAGTATTTGTTTGCTTTAACCCTTTAGCGCCGCACATACTTGTACCCCAGGGCGTGTCTTATGGGGAAAGCCGACTTTGCAGAAGCTCAGAGTTCAAGCCGCTCATTTCTCAACGCTTTCATTTCCAGGAGAGAAGCTTCCCTTCCGAGCGTCCAGCGAACGAGGGCAGCGGCGTAGTGTCTATCAGGTGTAACAGCATCTCCATGTGGACTGCTCAGGACTCCAGTGGAGATGCTGTTACTTTCGATGGGCATGTACTGTCCGGCCGGATCACGGACAACCGTTCCTGTAAGTTCTACGTCTACCGGGAGGCTCGCTGCCTCCTCTCCGAGTCCCCGGGGGCTTTACCGGTAACCAGGAAGATGACCTATGAATTGACAGCCAGCTCGTTCCACGCCTGCCTGTCATTTCTTTAGGCCAATATTCTGATTACCTCAATAGCAGCGGCCAGAAGACATCCAGCAGAAACATATCTAGGTTATAAATCTACATTAAATAACCAGAAAAGTAATGAATTATTAGAATGTATATGTTGTGTTTGAAGGTTAAATTGCTTTATATAACATGTTTTTGATACAATAGTAATAATAATAATATTTTTCTTTCTTAAATATATATATTTTATATGTCTTTTTGTTTGGAATATACGGAATGTTTGGGGCGAAAAGCCAGCAAGAGCCAACATGTAACATTATATCAGACACTCCGTAAGATACGAAGCAGCTTGGCTTGGTAATATATATCCTGTGATTCATTAAGAGCTTTTTATTTGGGGTGGAGGAAAGCCAAAAATGTTCTGTTTCCCGGGAAAAAAATATTTGTATTTTTACAGAATCGTTAATAAAGTAGAGCAACGTGTTACGGAGCGAATTAAAGCACCAAATAAATGTGAATGTAAATGGTATGGTCATTTAAAGTATTTTATATAGTATGTATGTTATACATTTTCACACGTATATATATTATTTATACCAAAATATTAAATATATATATTAATTGGAATTGAAAACCAACTACTTTGTAAATGTGTTTTCTTTGTGTGAAAATGAAATCAAGTATAATATATAAAAATAGCCTCGTTAAAAGGTGTGTTCTTGATCTTTGAACGGGCGTATCGCTGTATCCGACTATAAAATCAAACCGGTTCACAATAAACCTTCGTCTCCCGCTGCGCTAATCAATGCAAACCTTAAACCTTCGCCCCTGATCGCGTGAGACACGTAAAGAGGTAATTCATTTACTGGGGGGGTGGAGTGAGCTGCATAGCCTCGGTCAACAATATTAATTTGGGGGGGAAAAAAAGAAAAAACCTGAATATAAGATGACCCTTTAGGAAAAAAGTAGTAAATATCAATTCACATGTAAACTATTTTTTCATATTTAATAAAAAACATGATTGAGAAAAATGCAATTTTTGTTTTTATTTCCTTTTATTTGCCAACCTGCCCCTAGTTATGCACATCTGACCTGAGACTTGCCTCTTTGCCCCCCAAGATATGCCTTACACCCCATATATGCCACTCTGCCCCCCGACTGCATCCCTAGACTTCTCCCCAGGCTTCAGACTCCCTGGTGTGTAGTGGGGGCAGCCGGTGGAGGCCTGAGCGATGTGGGTAGACAACCTCCACTGCTGCTGGCACTTCTGCTGGGGCATCTATGAATGAGCACCGGAAGGTAATGTGATGGTGGCGCTCTGTCAGGAAGTGCCGGCAGCAGCGGAGGTTGTCTGTGCGCATCGCTCAGATGTTCACCGGCTGCCAGAGAAGAGGATCCGGGTCCCCTGCAGTGCCGCGGGGGATCTGGATCTTAGTCTCATAATCAGACCTCTATTTGAGCTCTGATTATAAGACTATCTATAGTATAAGACAAGAGGTATTATATCATCTTATATTCGAACAAATATGGTATTAGATATATTTTTACTAATTTGGTTAGTCTGCTGATCACTACGTTATGGATTTTAGACGTGGATAATTAAAACCTGGGGCAACCGGCCTAACTCCCGCAGTCTGTTCTAGAGCAGGTCCACCATGGCCTTTATACCGAACATAATATTTTTCAACATGCCTGTGCATTCAATGACTGTACATGCGCAGTGGGATAAAGTAGCAGCATCACTAACTGACTGGGCTCACAATGCAGCTTCCCTGAATGCAAACAGGCCCTTTATCACTCCCATCACTCCTGTGCTCCAATGGCCCTTTATCACTCCCATCACTCCGTGTTCCAATGGCCCTTTATCACTCCATCCTGCTGTGCTCAATGGCCTTTATCACTCCCATTACTCCTGTGCTCCAATGGCAATTTATCACTCCCATCACTCTGTGTTTCAATGGCCCTTTATCACTCCCATCACACCTGTGCTCCAATGGCCCTTTATCACTCCCATCACTCCTGTGCTCCAATGGCCCTTTATCACTCCCATCACTCCTGGGATCGAAGTTTACCTTTAAAAGGCTAACTGAATGTTGGAAAACCCTTTGTAATTATATTACAGCCAGATATGTCCTTGTTTTCCAGCTCAGTCACCCCAAACGTTTAAACGGTAGTGAAAAAGGTGATATTAGAACATTAATAACTTCCCGTATTGCGGTCTAAACTCATATTTAATCACAGTCTCTAGCCGAAATGTCTGTTAAATGGCTAAAAGATTGTGATCTCTAATGCTGGCGAGTGTAGCCACCGCCTGTCCGTCAGTCCCCGCAGGCTCCATGTCTGCACAGATACCCGGGAGGTAGGGGCATTTATCTCCTGTACCCCGGCAGTGTGCGTGACAGACTGACCGCGGAGCCCTCCCGCTGCACACCTACTCGGCTTTCTTTCCCCGTTGCAGAGGATTGATTTCTGGAGCGCACTCACACTCACTGGTCGATGATCACCATTGTGACAAACATCTAAAAAATGCATCATGTATGTGCCGGTAATGTAAGTTGCCTAAAATAGATTTTTTATAGCTGCCAAGAATCCAACGTTAAGGTGCATCTACTGATCAAATCACTCGAGCGGAACCTATAAACCTATGACTGCAAATCAGTAGAGGGAAATATCTGAGCCATATAGAGTGCAAGCCCATAACTAGAAAGTGTGTGTGTGTGTATGTACAAGGGATTCTGGGTAGGCGCATGCAAATAAGGCTAACAATTATCACCTTTGCCTCTATATCCACTTTATACATGGATTCCTTGAAAGTAATTGCCTGCTGTACAAGACAGCCTTTAGACAAAACTCAAAAGTGGAAGGGTTTCCATCACCTTTTACCCACCATAACTTATGTAATGGTATATATATATATATATATATATATTATATATATATATAAAACATATATAGATATTATATGTATATAATATATGTATAAATATACATATCCCTATATATAAAATATACATATATAATATATCATATTATATATGTACAGATCAGATACTGAGCATTAGGAGGTTCCCCTTTGGGGTTATTCTGAAGATATGGCCGTTTGATACACAGCTAGTCCTTAATGTTTGAACACTTGCCGAGGAGTACTCAGCTGTGTAAAATAAATGCAAACATACTGGTTAATGAGCGGCTCTCGAGTCTTCTTATGGTAAAATACCGGGATCGGCACTCCCCAGCTTCTCTGCCTCGAGATGCACCAATACGTCCGACGATCCAGCATCTCCAGCATGCGGCCGGCAGCGGAGGCAGGAACGAATTTCACCTTTTTTAAAGACTCCTGTTACATAAAAATATTAAAAACAAAGTTAAAAGAATAACAGAATACTGCAGTGTGAAAGAATAAAAGATCCCTTGTGTAACACGCTGACCCATTTAATTCCTAAACTTTTCAGCGATAAGCAATAAGGACAAGGAATAAATATCCTGAAAGGTACCAAAAATCAACCACCATTCCTGACAGCTTCCCTTCTGTACTTACTTTAACCCCTGCTTTGCCTTTCAATAATCCTGCAGTGAAATGCTTATTATAAGCATTGTACAAGTGAAAACACAGAAGTGCATTATATATATATATATATATATATACATATATATACACATACATATATATATGCACACACCTGCCACCATTAAAACGCAACTATGATGATTTAATAAAAAAAGAAGCAGAGAGCAGGCAGTTGCTGAAAGGGGTGCTACTAAAACTTATTTTATAAACGGGAATGGGATAATGGGGTACCCCCTATGTCCATGTCTTCTACAACATCGGCTCTGTCCAGCATATGAACACCAGCTCCATACATTCACCCCAGTCCAAAACCCAATGGGTTGGAATGCAAACATTTATTTTTTTTGACTAAAGAAGCGTTTTACTTGCAATGCCACATACAGCCACAAGGGGTCTAGCGTAACAAGCCCTCTGGCAGCTTTTTCACACAGGCTGGATCACTTCTTTGCTTCCTTTACATTAATGTATATAGCGCCGGCAGATTCCGTAGCATTCCAACAATAAGGGACAATGAAAATATTTGAAACGGAAAATAACATTAACGCGTGTTAAGACATGCCCTCCGATGATAACGTGCCTAACATCACTGTCTGTACCTGAGCTTTGGCCTTGATGTCTGCCGTGTTGACAAACCACTGTTTACTGGCTCGGATGATGACGGGTTTCTTTGTCCTCCAGTCGTACGGGTAACTGTGCACAAAATTTTCTTCCTTGAGAAGATTCTTAGAGCCAAGTAACATCTGTACCACTAAGGACAATGTAAAAAAAAAAGGTTAATTAAAAGAAATGGCCCTTTATCACTCCCATCACCCCTGAGCTCCAATGGCCCTTTATCACTCCCATCACTCCGGTGTTCCAATGGCGCTTTATCCCCCCCATCACTCCTGAGCTCCAATGGCCCTTTATCACTCCCATCACTCCTGTGTTCCAATGGCCCTCTATCAGCCCCATCACTCCTGTGTAAAAAAAAGGTTAATTAAAAGAAAGGGTTAATTAATGTCTTTCCTGCCCATGGACATAAAGTAACAATGCAAGAGAGCAAGTAAGTGTAGTAGCATAAGTGTAGGGTATTCTAGTGTATGTTTTGGAGCTAGTTTGTGTTACGTTGGGTACCGAAGAAATATGGAGGGGGAGGGGAAGAGAGAGGTGGAGGGAGAGAGATTTGAAAATGTATTATTTTTGAAAATGTATTTTTAATCAGATACTAGTAATTTTAACTTAGTTTTGTGCAAGATGCTCTTCGAAAGTAAACTGTATTAAATCTGGCCCCCACACCTCAGTAAATGAACAGGGCCATTCTACAGTATGCTGCTTATTAACATTGCTTACATTTTTTTTTATTTTGCTTACATTGTGAACAGGGAGAATGTGCAGGGTCTCTACTACTCTGACAGATACTTCTGAGCAAAGCCCAGCGAGTAAGAGTGTGTACGGAATACAACTTACCGGCTTCATTGCCATCACTCAGCACGGCTTTATCGGCAAGATCAACTCCTGCATCGACCGTGAAGCAGCCGGCCTCGTTCACCAAACAATCCTAAAAGATAAATATATTATGAATGACAAGTACATGCTTAAAGAAGTGCTTGTGATGTACAAACATATTAGAGAGAATGTTTAATCATACGTGTCATCATGTCGTTCGTGATAAATGGAATGCTGGAGAAATCAGCAGAAATATCGCAAGAAGGGATTGCTTATTAGAAATACATGAGAACAGAACGTGCAAGCGTTGCCGAGAACTAGCGTGGCAGGGATGTGTGTATGTATTTATAACATAAGTAATATACATATATAACATATTGTAATATATATATATATACATATATAATGTGTATGTATGTACATAGGGTTAAGAAGCTGAAAACATAAGTCAGTACTTACCACGGGTAACTTGTGATGGGAAGCGACGCTGTAATCCTCGATGCCGTGGGCAGGCGCCGTGTGCACCAGCCCAGTACCCTTGGCCATAGTGACGTGGTTTGCGGGCAGCAGAGGAGAGGAGCGCTCAGGAATTGTGGGATGAGAGCAGACACCATCTTCAAGGTCGGCTCCTGCAAGAGGAAGGGGACCAAATCAAAAGAATATATGAACAGTTACTGTACAATGTCTTAAGCATCCCCAGAATCAGAAGACGCGATACACGAAGGTATAGATCCAAACGTAGATACAACTTTACATTAGTTTAGAGTTTAAAAAAAAAATGAAAAACAGAAGAGAAGCATAGCCTGGGAGCGATACTTGAACACTGAGGATTACACAGCTTGGCGATGCACATTTTATGCACAGCACACATTTACCTATGGGCTACGGTGGCTCACACAGCCCAAACTTGGTTCCAAGAAATTTTAACTCTTGTAGGTTAATTTGATACGAGATAAAACATTTTAACTCACGGACTCCAATGTACTTTACAAAAGGGACAAACCCCAGAGTGCTTTTCCCTGCTGAGCTGGCCCTGTATAATGCATAGTTCAATAGGTGAGCTCTCTTGAAGATCAATTCACCGACCTAAATACAGGGCCACTTCAGATAGCAAGTTCTCAGGTTGGCTCCTCGGAAGTCAGGAAATTCAAACATTTAAAACCAACTTGAGACTCCCAGTGAATGAACTGCAACAGCCGTCACCACACTCGGCTAAGCCGCTTCGATTGCATCTGGAGACCCACAGGCAGCTCACCCGTGGCCAGAATCCTCACCTTTAAACGTGGACACGACCTCAAGCTTGGTACCCAGGGAAAGCTCAGTGGAGTCGATGCGATCTGCTGCCAAGATGTAATATTCTGCAGTGTTCACACATTTCACCAGCGAGTATCTAAAGGCAAGAACGATCGTAACGTCAGACCACAACGATAAGACATTATACATACTATATACCTTTACATAGGGAGGCAGGGGCAACATAACAAAAACGAACACAATGACAATCGCCGTGGATGTGATATTTTAGAAGATGTTTGTCCATTAAAATAACATGAAATCC
The DNA here is from genome assembly GCA_009364415.1 of Spea multiplicata. NCBI lineage: Eukaryota > Metazoa > Chordata > Amphibia > Anura > Pelobatidae > Spea > Spea multiplicata. The sequence goes on along the minus strand of VKOC01001195.1, from coordinate 84,405 downwards.
AGCGCAGAAGGGGTTAATGTTGTAAATGAAATGTTGTGGCTGGAAACGCTCACTCCAATCACTCCTGTGTTCCAATGGCCCTTTATCACTCCCATCACTCCTGTGTTCCAATGGCACATTGTGTTTGCTGATCCAAGTTTAAGTTTAAAAGGCTAATTGATCGTTAAAAAACCCTTTTGGAATTATGTTACATTTAAATGGGGGGGGTGATCAAAGGGAATTATAAAGACTTTTGTCACTGAACAGAAGTACAGAAACGGTTTCTGAATAATGAAAACGATAAGGATAGCACACGGATCATTAAAACATATAACAAATGGCAACATACTCCGTGTCTGGCATGTAGCAGACGGCTTGATTCGCAGGAATGGTCCATGGCTGAGTTGTCCAAATCAGGGCACTGACCTGCGAGGAACCATCTAAACAAAGAAACACAATGAACACCCGGCGTGAGAAGCAACAAAGAAACACAATCACATGAACACCCGGCGTGCGAAGCAATGCAGACACCGTCAGGAGGCTTGACGTGTGACCTGACCATGATATGATGGTCGGTGGCAGCCACAACCCCCCCAACTAGCTGCTCTTTCCAATAGTGCTGGACAGAAGTCGGACCCTGAAGCTCAGGACTACAGCAGCGGAAGACCGCAGCTCTAGACAGGTGTACCTGATAAAAGTGACCACTTATTCCTCCCCTTTCAATAACGTTTCCATCCGTGACTTTGCTCAGGTAAGGATGGACTTTGTATCTAAACACAAAGTTCTCCATGCTGGACCCAACGCTCCTTCAACAATACAGACCGATATTTCATTTTTCCCATTTCTATCTAATGCTATCTTGTGCGGATCAACGATTAGTCTACTAATGCTTATATAAAGAGGGACCACACACCAGTATACAGGAGCGATGTAGAAGAATCGTTGAAGTATATGTCAGATCAAACATACCCATTATGGAAGCCAGCTTAGGAGGAGGCTTCTGGATGGGAAACTTGGCAAAGACGGAGCGGCTGACGTGCTCCTGATTGTATTCCAACTCTGCCTCGGCCAGGGCTGTTCTGCAAGAGAAAGTTCATACATATGAAACAATACATGGTTTGTTGCTTTCTTTGTACAACAATACATAATGTCCCGACTGTACTGAATATCTCTTTTATTGGCCAAATGGCTGCTTGGACCAAAGCAGCATCACATGACTAAACCAAAATAAATATAATAATTCTACTACCCAAGCTGGATATGTACGAGTTGACCAAAATGTTACATTTTTTACATTTATTTTTCCCTTTTCCCAGTTTATTTTGTTTGAAATAAATTACTCTTTTTGCATCACAAAAAGATATAGTAGAAGAAAAGACACGTTCCTCACCTGGTGGAAGGCGACCAGAATACCGGCTTGTAATCCTGGTATATGTGACCCTAAAACAGCGGACAAGATATATGAATTCCAAGTTATAATTTAACAAAATAATCGGACACGTGAAGAATTAAATGTTACGGGACGAAGACACAGACAGCGGGAAAAGTAAAAGATATTTATATACCGTATAATTCCTTAACTGATTATCTAAAACAAATCTTAGTGTTTCCCCGGAAGCCTCATACCCAGGTTCAAAAAGTAGAGAATTGATCATTTGGGCGGCTCTAGAGCTTGAATTATCCAGAATGTTAATTCTGTAGAAAGATCTACAGTGGGAAATTTTATCTTATATAGATTTAAAATATGAACACAGAGCGTATAAGAAAACTGATTCACATGCAATATTTAGTGAATCAGTGCCTAGAAATACACGTTTCCGGTACAAATCAATCACACCTTCTGTAAATTAACTGCATGGCTGAACCTTACCAATACCCAGTGTTATCAGATTATATATATATATATATATATATATATATATATATATTATATACACACATATATATATATATATGATGTGGGGTTCATACGTTTATGTGCTTTAGTTTAAGATGTTAACACTTATAACTTCAAAATTCTAAAGAAAAAAAAATGAAAAAATAAAATAAACGCAGAACACTGTGTAATAATGAACGCAAGTACAAAGGCTACTAAACGCAGATTTGGGCCAGCGAGGATCACGTGGCTCGCTCTATTTTGGTACGAATTCAGTTTTCAGACTCCTAGGACACGGACATGAATGTAAACGGCGTTACCTTCTCGTACATCTTGTAAAAGATATCCAGTTGCTTTGCCTCGTACTTTGGGTCAAACGTGTAATAACAGTTATCCCAGTCCGCCATTATACCCCAGCGGATGAAAGAGTCTCTCTGCTTCTCGATGGCTTTCTCTGCAAACTTTCTGGCTAAATAATAAAAAGGGGAAAAGATTAGATATTTTTCACATACAGAAATCACTGTGAATTACAAGGGACAGAAATACACTACCGCTCAAAAGTTTGGGGTCACTTAGGTGTTTTCATGGAAGACAAGGGCATTTCTGTCCGTAACATAATCGCAAAAGATTTTTCTAACCATCAATTAGCCTTTTAAACTTATTATTGGATCAGCGAACACAACGTGCCATTGAAACACAGGAGTGATGGGAGTGATAAAGGGCCATATGGAACCCCAGGAGTGAAAGGGAGTGAATAAAGGGCTTGGAACCCAGGAGTATGGGGTGATAAGGGCCATTGAACCCAGGAGTGGATGGAGTGATAAAGGGCCATTGGAACACAGGAGTGATGGGAGTGGCCACTGTCCACCTATGAAAATATTCCATTAAAAATCAGCCATTTCCAGCTACAATAGTCATCTACATTAACATGAAATGGATCAGAAATCCAGCGCAGATGGGGTTATTTTAGCCTTTTCTGTCAAAAACCTGGAAATTTCTAAGCGACCCCAAACTTTTGTATATCTAAGCCAGAACAGGGGGCCTTTTTATCTTTAAACATTGTATTTTTATCTCATTTTAATGCATGCCATAGTAGTGTAAAATATAAGGAGTAGTGTGTGGGGAGTTCATGCACCTAATACTCAAGTTCAAGGCAGGAAAGTTTAAAGGCAATAAAACAGAAGTTCATGCGGTTCTCGGTGATAAGACCAGCAATTCTAATGCTGAAGCCTCCTGCGGCCTGAAGCCCCCATGCTGATCCAACAAGGGCAGCAACGAGCCTGTGGGCATGAATGGGTGGTCCCGTAAGACAAGAAAGCTCTGATCAAACATCTGCAGGATGCGTCTGAATAGACCTTGCTTCATTACTGGACCAACAGATGAGACTCTGCCAAGTCCACGCATCGCTTCTCAACTGGTCGGCCAGACCTGGGTAATGCGAGGGTCTCGGGATATTTTGTTTGCTTACAGTTCCCACTATCCAGCCCCTGACATCACGGTTTAACGAGACAAAAATATCTATTTCCTCAACGGCAGAACGCTGGCCGAGGCGTTCCTTCCCCCTCCGCTGCAGTAATGCCATGCTGCGGACACGGAGGCACTGCTGGAGTGCGAGCGCAGGCTCAAAGCCCACTCGTGGTTATATTTGTAGCTTCTAACTCTATGCCATCTGTTTGTGAGATAAGATTTCATTCATGCAGTTTGCCTCCGTCCGTGGCATCATTTCATCAGTAGGATGACAGTCGGTTTTTATTGCTACGGTGTACATTACTTTATAATAAGGGGGGTCCGGTCCCCTTAATTTTGGGGGGGGATAGACGGGTATCATCTTTTACCTTTGCGCCGGATCTCTACGGCAGACAAATTGTCAGCTTCTTCTCCGAGGTCTGCTAGGGCTTTTAGTTCTATGGGCAGCCCGTGACAGTCCCACCCCGGCACGTAGCTCACTCTGTAGCCCCTCATCATGTGAAAACGGTTGGTAATGTCCTTAAGGATCTGGAACGTGCCGGAGGAAAAGAGGCGAGAATCAATCAAAACCCAAATCTCAGAAACTACAAGCGACCGGCTCATTTCACATCATCTACTACACGGCCGAAAGTTTGGGGTCAGTTGTTTTCATGGGAAACAATGACATTTTTGGTGGTAACATAATTGTAAAAGGGTTTTCTAACGAACAATTAGTCCTTTAAACTTATTCTTGGATCAGCGAACACAACGTGCCATTGGAACACAGGAGTGATGGGAGTGATAAAGGGCTTCTGTAGGCCTATGAAGCGATTCCATTAAAAATCAGCCCTTTTCCAGCTACAATAGTCATTTACAGCATTAACCCCATCTGTGCTGGATTTCTGATCCATTTCATGTTATTTTAATGGACAGAATTCGCTTTCCCTTCAAAAAAAATGGGAATATCGAAGTGACCCCAAACTTTCGAATTGTACTGTGTATATATATATATATATATATATAATATATATATATATATATATATATACATGCTTCTGAACGGTAGCGTATATATGTTACCTTATTGAGGGCATGGCCGACATGAGGGTCCCCATTGGCATACGGAGGTCCATCGTGGAGACCAAATTCCTTTTTTGTCTTCTGCACTCTCTGCCAGGCATACAGTTGTAAAAACTTACTTTCCTGTATGAGAAGAACATAAAGTGTTAATCCTGGCTGTCTGATGAAGCAAAATAAGAGTCCATCACTTTTCTTTTGTGTCGTCAACATCTCCATCGTCTGCTTGCGGCACAGAACATAGAGCAGCATCTGAATGCGCTTGAAGTTGCGATGTAGGGAATTTTTACTTTACAGAGAGAGTGGTAGATAAACGGAACAGCCTCCCAGCAGAAGTGGTAGAGGTTAATCCAGTGCAGGTGTTTAAACATGCATGGGACAGGCATACGGCTCCTGAATCTAAGACAAGGCCAACTACTGATTAAGGTTATAGTCTTTACAGCACAAAAAAAGGTGACTACACGGGGGGGGGGGACCCCCGTTGCCTAATGTCTGTCAGTTCTAGCGTCAGACCCCTAAACGTATGGACTGCAAGAAGCCCTACAGACATTTTTGGCGCTATAGAAATAAAATTATAACCTATTTAACCAGAGAATAAATTATAGTAAAATGGAAAATGACCAATATCCACAAACCCAGCAACCGAGTGGAGACAGAAAACGTGTAATTATTCCTCGTTATACTGCAAAGTAAAGCAAAGCTGCAGAGAGATTTATTGAAGGTCACATGACTTGGGAAATCCTGCCCTGGCTGGGGTACATGTATCGCCCCAATCAGCAATACTCAGTACCGGGTAAGTGAAATGTATTACCCCCCCCCCCCCCGAGGTGCCTCTAGTTTAACTCTTTCAGTAAATGGTGTGTTGACCCTAAGGTATACCTCCAGTGTTTGTTAACTACAGCTATCACCATCTGGCTGAGGGTTGTGAGAGCTGGAGTTCAGCCACAGCTGGAGACATACAGGTACCCCACCCCCGGCAGGTGTAGTTTGTCCCTCAGGGATAAGTTTATGGCCCCTGACCTCCTGCACCCGCAGCTCGGTCTCGGCTGTGTCCTGGGGACTCCTGCGGATAGGGAAGTCGGTGGTTGGCAGCAGCACCGTGTCCCGGTACTTCCTCTGACCGGAGCTCTCATTGCTGCTGGCCGCTCCCGAGGCGGCTCTCGCCCTCCATGCAGGTCGGTAAAGGGGCGCCCGGCTGCGAAGCAGGGTCAGCATGATCCACAGTGACAGGCAGGGCTCCGGACGGCAAGCGAAGAGCACAGAGGGACGGGGAGCCGCGAGGGACAAACATCTCGGAAACGCGTTCCATAAACCGCTCTGCTGGCAGCGTGTGCTTCAAACACTTAAACAGAGCACCCTGCAGTCCTGTTTCCGCCACGGCTGCCTGCTCTCTGACTACAACTCCCATCATGCCCAGCCTACTTTAATGATAAAACCTACTTCAAACTTACTCTGCTGTGGTTTACATTAAAAAAAAAAACATGTTCCCGCGTCTAATATGTCAGCATATGTCTCCATATGTGAACTCTGATGACTGCTACTAATGTGGATGGTTTACACCCCAAAGCTTGAAAAAGAGACCTCTGAGGCACACAGTTTATATGACTTTGTTTTTTCATGTCGGCCCAATAAAAGGTATCACCTTCAACAATTAAAGACTACAAAGCGGAGACTCTGCAGAATAATAACCTCCTGGTTGTATCTGTAATCCTGCCCTCTCCTTACTACTGATTAGAGTGTAAGCTCTGTGGGGCAGAAACCTCATTTCCTAAATGTATTTATGTTATAATGTAAAGCACTGACTATAGATACATATAGATTTGGCATATTTAATATTTTCTTTGGAGGTCCCCTCTGGCACTCAGAGCTTGAGTGGACAGAGGGCAAAGATACCCCCAAGGGCCGGGCGGGCTGGTGATGATGACGTAGTGCCCCTGGCACTTGAGGCGTGATGACGTAAGGGCGGGCGGCCGGCGGCTGATATGCTGGAGCGGCAGGTCTGGTAAGTGGCGCGCGGGGGGCTATCGGCCAGCAGCCCGCCAGGCATTTGCCCAACGTGCCCCCGAATAATGTTATTTCGTACTGTATGATACCGGACAGCATTTATACAAATTCAATATTCAGCAATTTAATATTCATGCATTTTTATTGGTTTATTGAAACATATTTTTGGGAGGTTGAATGTAGATCAGAGAACTTTCCTGCCACTCATTGGCTGCTTCAAGGAGCCAATCAGTAGTGAGAATTCTCAAACTACGGAGGAGGAGTGGAGCTGCAGCTTCTCCAAAAGGTAATTATTATTATTATTTATTTCTAGTAAAGTAGATTAATGTGCGCTACCAGAGACAGTAATTTATCCCTTTAACTCTGCTTCATAGAATGAATACGGGTCTAAATAATACAAAAAATATGCTTTTCACTCCAAGAGGGCTTGTTTGAAGGGCTGTCAATATTCTTAAATCGATCCCAAGGCAGACTCAAGGCACAAGCTTACTTTACCAAGAAGGTAGTAGATAAATGGAGCAACCTCCCAGCAGAAGTGGTAGAGGCTAATACAGTGAGGGGATTTAAACATGGGCGGGATAGACATACGGCTCCTGAATCTAAGACGAGACCAACGACTGATTAAGGTTGGAGTCTTTACACCAGGAGAAACGGGAGACTAGACGGGGGCCGAATGGGGCCGATCTGCCGGCAGATTCTCAGTTTCTATGTCAGCTGCTAATCTGGTCTTTCTAGGACCCAGCAGAGACGCTGTGAGACCAGGAAGTGGCTTGCAGGGCGCTGAGTACATAAAGCGATGATCGCTGCCGCTCGCCACTTACTGGGAGTCGCTTCTGTCTGCCAGATCCGCCGCGCAGGTAAGTCCCCCACCATATACCGCCTAGGAGCTGGCATGGGGGCGATGATGTCATTGGGTGAGGTCACAGACCTGTGTATTTCAAACGTAAATATTTTCTCCCTCCGATTTTCTCAAACATTATTCTTATTTATTGTTTTATATAGCGCCATCATATTCTGCGGCGCTGTACAATGGGATAATGCTCACGGGATATCATCACAGGTCACTTAAGGTCAGGTACAGCTGCTATGTAATATAGGTCTCCTTTTAGGGTCCCGAAATATTTAATTCGGGTCTTTTAAGGCTTACAAAATATTATGACATTGTTTAAAAAGTCACACGTTAACAAGTGATGTCATACATACTCACTTCAAATACATTATCGTAATCTTGGCGGGGAAAAAAAGACATTAAAAATAATTATAATCTTGAAAAAAACAATTTAAAAATGTTAAAAAATATAATCTTGAAAAAACATGTTAAAAATAATTACACACAAAAAACCATTAAAAATTTATAATAAGGAAGCAAAAATGTTAAAAATAATTGAAAATGCATTTCTTGTAAAAATTGTATATTTCTGATCTCTGCTGCTAACTTGCAGTCTTGTCTTTAGTATGAAGGTTAAAACCTCATAGGTTGCGCAATCCCGGTTTCTTCCTTTTTGCAGACGGCTGTCTGTTTTTGCAGCAATGTTTGATAAGTGTATAACCTGAGTTTTGTTTTTGCTTGTATTTTAAACGTTATACATAAAACATTGTATCTACTTTGTCTGTAATCCCAGGGAGGGAGTAATTATTAACCCATTTCACCGTAGGCTGACTTGTAAATAATAGTAGAATCACAGATTCATTAAATTATCCAAAAAGAAAAAAAATGAAGACAGCTCTATCTATAAATATACATTATTATTATTATGCAACATACTCAAAAATCATGGGGTAAAGGGCCCCAAGTTATCTACTGAGGGGGTGGTAGATAAGTGGAACATCCTCCCAGCAGAGGTGGTAGAGGGTAATACAGTGAGGGGATTAAACAAGCATTGGATAGGCATACGGCACCTGAATCTAAGACGAGACCAACAACTGATAAAGGTTTGCGTCTTTACATCGGGAGAAGCAGGCGACTAGACGGGGGCCGAATGGGTCAGTGTGATGCAGTCATTGAGCCCCCTAAATATCTGGGCCGTGGATCTGGACTCTGAATTCTAGTTTTCTCTCACACCGGCGTCACGTTACCTCTTGTTGAATTGGGGACTAATATAATGGAACAATGATAAAAGTGTTGTAACGTAGCCCGTCTTGTGTTACCTGGTGTAATCTAGCAGGTTGGGGTATATCGACTAAACGATTATAATCAATAGAGCGTGAAAAACCGTGTCTGTACTACATTCTTTATTTTCTTAATAATGCCTTTAACCTGCCTCGCTCCGAACTAAAAGAAGCTTTACATTAGAAAGAGGTGGCCGGGCACTGTACCTGCTGCTGCTGCAAGAGGCCGGTGTTAAAAAAGACAAAGTCTGCCATGTTTTTTATTTTTTAATTTTTTTTTTTATTACTAGTATCCCTTACTAATAGTCTACAGCCACATATATGTGTTTAGCACTGTTTTTTTTAGCCCAGACCATTAGATAAATCCACAAAGCTCTTATCATACCTGATACTTGTACTAAGCAATGGTATGTCTTGGTCTTAATCACCCATCAGGACCATCTGAATAGTGATAGACTACATATTGAGTCACACAGCCAGGGCCTAGCGGACAGTGCTGAATATGCATTGCCGTGCCCTGTTGTCTGTGAAATTACAGTAAATACAGTGTTATTGGGTGTTTGAGGGGTTAGCGTAACTGGCAGGTGCGTGCGTGCGTGGTGATGGCTGCCGGATCGCCGACTATTAGAAGTCCTTTGGAAGAACTTCCAGGGCCGTTGATCCCTATAAACTGCTTAAACCATGACCTGGGCTGACTGCCGATCCCAACAATTGTTGTCACTGTGAGTCAGGGCTTTTCTTGGGTAGGCCAAAGGTTGGGAGAGCCAGCGAGCAGATTATCCGGCAGGTCTTTATCTGCGTGTCAGTGACACGCGTGGCATGGCCCTCATCCAGGTCAATTAGCGAGCGGCGCACAGCAATTTGGTTCTCTTACGAATGACTGATAAACAATCACTACAGTGTTCTATTGTCGTGTCGTTGTGTGAATGAATTCCCTAAACCCCAAGTTGTACCGCGTTCAATCTAATCTGGAGAAGAGAGCCTCGTGGACTTTAATAGTTGAGGAAGAAAATATGATGGACTTCATAAAATGAAGCCAATGGAAATACCACCTTATGGGCAAATGCTATGTTTGTGTTTAGTGCAGACTTTGTGACTTCATTCTTCTGTCACCAGTTGTGTTCTCCATACCTGGTGGCCTCCTGCCACACTGGTGCCAGGACAGTGGCGTGATCCAGCCTAGGACAAATAGTCAATGGTTAAAAGGGAGATCTCCCCAACCGGCCAAGCCAGGACAGTCCTTCATGGTGGGGAGAGCATGTGTATGAGAAGATGGGGGTCCACAGAGATGGATGGGGGCAAAACATTAGCCCTATCCAAGGGATGAGGCATAAACAGACTGGACTGAGGAGGCATTGTCAAGCGATTTTATGGGAACAAGTCCTTTCTCTTGCATCTTCTGCAGATGTCTGTCCACCATGAGGCTCTTCCTCTCAGACCTAAATGTGGTCCACCTAGTCGGCACTGGTAATTTATTTCTGGTATATAGTGTTTAATAATGTACTTTTCCTTAACCCTATTTATTCTGTTTTAGCGATCAACATGTCTTCGACTCCTAATGTACTGATGAGGCTGGTGGCCACCGCTTACTCAGTGGCCGAGAAATCTGGAGTGATTGTCAGGAATATTATGAGTGGTGGAGATCTGGGTATCGTGGAAAAGGTACACGATTTATAGACACAACTTAAGTCGTTTTTCCATAATCCTACTAATTGTTTAGAATTATTATTATTTTATTATGAATTATTATTAACTGGGTATCTTATTTCTTTCAGACCGGGGCAAATGACTTACAGACTGCAGCTGACCGGCTCGTGCAACAAAGTATATGCTCGTCCCTGGCAAAAAAGTTTCCCCAAATAACATTAATTGGAGAAGAGGTGAGATCTCCCGCAGGTGGAATGATTCCCGAGTGTTCTAGATTGACCAAGCATTGGGTAACCCCCTAAAATGCGTGGAACCTCGGATCTAGAGTCAGACCTTGAAAAAAATTATTAGTTTTAAACCCTAAAACATCAAAAAATCTCTAAATGCTAAAGTTTTGAAAATGGTTCAGGAGCCCCAAAGATATTTTAGCCAATAATTCGGTAATCTTGTACCTTTTACCTTATACTTGGATGTTTCCTAATGGGCGTATGTAGGCTATTGTTCAAATGTTGGGGAGGCACTTGGCAATAGCCTTCTTTTTGAAAGAAAAGCAAACTTTGTTCATTAAAATAACATAAAATGGATGAGAAATCCAGCGCAGACGGGGTTAATGTTCTAAATGACTATTGTAGCTGGAAATGGCTGATTTTTAATGGAATCTCTTCATAGGCGTACAGAAGCCTTTTATCACTCCCATCACTCCTGTTTTCCAATGGCCCTTCCTCACTCCCATCACTCCTGTGTTCCAATGGCACGTTGTGTTCGCTGATCCAAGTTTAAGTTTAAAAGGCTAATTTAGAAAACCCTTTTGTTACCAGCCAGAAAATTTCTTGTTTTCTATGGAAACAGCAGAGTGACCCCAAACTTTTGAACAGTGTATATCATAATATTTGTGCACCTATTCCCCTTTTTGTCTTACATTTTCTTCATTATTTAAGTTCTACATCCACCTATTTCAGGATAATAATTAGTAATAATGATAAAAAATTGTAACTGGTTATTAAGAAATCTGTAACTTTTCATAGGACCTTCCGTATGAAGAAGTAGAGGACGGACTCATTGAATTGGGGCAATCCGAGGACGTTCTAAAATATCCCTGCCCGCCTCAATATACGAACATCAAAGAGGAAGAGGTAAGCTGATTGCACGGAGATGATTTCATTATTCCCCCTGACGGACGATGACAATGAACGGCAAATAATGTTCTGGCTTCGAAAAAATAATAATTTAAATAATAATAAAATAAAATATATATATATATCAACATAAAGACAATGATCAGATACTAAATCTAATCTGAAGCTCTAACAGCAAGTTAAAGAGTATTAATCCCAGATACAGTATCTTGATGTAGTATCCCGGCATTCAGAGGCAAAGTCCATAAGATAATGTATAAGGTTCATTCCCCTCGATGACTTCAGGACATATAGATTAGCAAAATGAGATCACTAATGATCACTGGCCTTGCTGCTTTTATGGTTACTCCACGTAATCATTTGATTGTATAGAATACTTAGAGAGCAGTGGATTGTCTATAAGATGTTAACCCTCGCTAATGCCCTGCAGAACAATGTCGACCAAGGAAAGCTATGAAATAATTTACATTAATGGACAGAGTTTGAATATAAGCCTAGATGACTCTGAAGAATCTGTAGAACGAATATATCCGAGACCTTGGATTGTTTAATGGATTCGCCGCCCTAGGTCTAGACCGGTAGACACCGTAGTCCGTTTAACCATTTTCAATCTGTCCAACTTTAAGCTTTAATTATATTAAATATAATATAAATTATTATTAAAATGCGTATATGAATGAATGATGTGTTTTTGTTCTTCAGCTGGTGGTATGGGTAGACCCCCTGGATGGAACTAAAGAATATACAGAAGGTTGGTTTACAATGCGTTGCATTTTGAAAGGGTTAAAGTATAGGTGTCGGGCTAAATGCTGATAGTAGGAAAAGTGAGGTCACAAGTGCCCCCCCCCCCCAAAGAAAATAAATAGAGGGGAAAAAAATGTTGTTATATTAAAATGAATTTAAAAGAAGACACAACATAAAATGGACTGGTGCGTTACATTGTGTATTGTGACCTTCATGGGCTGCGTGTGCAAATTACATATGTGTATGACGGCACCTATTGGACAAATTTACCAAGGGGGGGGATTGGGAGCTTTTAGGAAAAATATTCAGTTTAAAGGGACACTCCAGGGACTGTCGTGTAGAACGGGCGAGCCAGTTAGCACCCCGCTGATCCGGCCAGGGGGGCTTCAGCCAAGTGAGAAGGCAGCATCGGCCCATCTTCTTGCACAATGCATTAAGCATGCCCTTGCTTCTTCGCTTCTGTAGGGCTCCTGGATCATGTAACCGTCCTCATCGGGATTGCATATGAAGGAAAGGCCATCGCTGGGGTGATAAACCAACCTTATTATAACTACCAGGTAAGCCTTGTTAATAGCCGGGGCAGAAAAAGCATCTGTAACAGGAAAGCTGGGGTCGGTGGCAAGGCTTGTGGTGCCTGTGGGGTATTTACTGACATGCCTGCCACTGCTTTGAACTCCTACCCTCGTATGTTTCGAAGGGCACCCTTCTGTGCTTGTGTGTTTCTCTTGGCCAAGGAGGAGAAAGAAAGTCCAACCAAGCGGCCCCGTAATAAAACGGCCCGGGCACATTTGTGTGTCTGTCCTGGGCCCGGACTGGCCATTGGCAGATTGGGAGCTACAGTGTGCAGCCAGGTATATTCTTCGTGAGCAGTGTCATCATATACCTTGGAACTCTCCGGGAGCAGCATCGTGGCACGCCACACTCCCTACCCACCTCCCCATTATAAATACCGTCCACCGACGTCAATGGGACCCCCTTCCTGCATCCCACAAGGGGCTGTCGGTACCTGGAGACAGAAAGTTCCCAGGTATGATCATCCGCCACATTGTATCCGCTCATTATGGAAATGTTGTTGTACTTCCTCCCCCTGGTGGCCACAAGAGGAATTACAAATAAAATACCAGTATATAAAAATGGGTTCAAGCATTGATCTAATTCCATTAATATTATTATTATTGATTGTTTTATATAGCGCCATCAAATTCCGTAGCGCTGTACAATGGATAATACAGGGCAATCTTTCCAGATCTTCCCTGCCACCCTTTGTTGACTATATTTAAAAATGCAGATAATACTTTGGCTATGGTTGGCTTTTCAATGTTTTCTCCTCTTTTAATGCTACTCCTCGTTCTTTCCTCTCCATTCTCTTCCCTTTCTTCTGTCTTCCTATAACCGGTAGATGTCAGGAGGCCGTTGCTTGGTAAGTGAAGTAGAGGGAAACGCTTCTTGGATTTAAGGGAGAGTGAAGCCAGCAGAATACTTTTTTAATGATTATCTACAACCCGACGTGTCCGTGGTGCAAACGGCTTAATGTTTCGTGGTGTTTCTACAGGCGGGCAATGATGCCGTGTTGGGAAGGACGATTTGGGGCGTCCTGGGTGTCGGAGCGTTTGGGTTTGAGCTGAAGGAAGTGCCCGATGGGACACACATTATAACCACCACTCGCTCTCACAGCAGCAAACAGGTGAACGACTGCATCGCCGCCATTAACCCGGATAAAGTCATCCGCGTCGGAGGAGCTGGAAACAAGGTGAGTGCGAAAGGGCGGCTCAAAAAACTAATAATAATAAAAGAAAAATAATATTAATAATAAAAAATAATATTAATATCCATACTCAAGGTTCCAATTCAGCCGCATCTACTCTGCACAATTTTCCTGATGTGGATTCAGACCTTAATCAGCCGTTGGTCCCGTCTTGAATTCAGGGAGCATATCCCTATCCCACGCATGCTTAAATTCCCTCACTGTATTACCCCCTACCACTTCTGCTGGGAGGCTGTTGCATTTATCTACCACCTTCTCAGTTAACCAAAACTTCATTTAGTTCATGCAGGGATGGAGTACTTTTTATTTTTATATTTTTATTTTTTTTCCATTTACAATTTGTTTAATAATAAACATTTTTAGAATGGGGAATGTTTTTTTTCCACTGATTTTTTTTAAAAAATATTTAAATCTTAAAATCTTTTTTTTTTATTTATTATATGGTGTTGCCTGCCCTTATTAGATATTTGGATGTGATCACCAGAACTTTTTAATCCATCCGTGTGTATGTGTAATTGTGTATATTATATATAATGATCATTCATCATTGTGTGTTACATTGTACTAAATAATGTCTGCAGATCATCCAGCTCATCGAAGGCCAGGCGTCCGCGTACGTCTTCGCCAGTCCCGGTTGCAAGAAATGGGACACGTGTGCGCCAGAGGCGATTCTGCATGCGGTGGGAGGTGAGTCCGTGTAACCACTGATCAGCTTCTTATGATCTCATTCTATAGCTTTCATGTCATTGACCCGCAGCAGCTTAACCATTGCTCTGCCAGCGTAGGATCATGTAACTGGTCATGTAAGTTACCGTGGGAACAGGGCCCTTCATTCCTCTTCTATCTGTAGGTCAATAGTTGTATTGTACTTGTCGTCTGTAACCTTTTCATCTTTGTACAGCGTGGTGATTTATAATAATATTTATATAATATTATGAAAGGGTAGATGCTGCTATCGCTAATACCCCAAAATAGAGACGGCAGAATAGAGACGATTTGGCCAAACACGTCTCACACATGGAACATAACTGGAGGGGGGGGGGGTGTTGCAAAGACCCCTTATTTGAATTTTTCAGGGTTTTTTTTTTTGCACATGTCTCAATGAATTTTATAAATGTAGATATTATTTTTTTTAAATATCATAAAATGTTGCGGGAAAAATTAGGATTTGTTGTTGATGGTAGGGGGTGGGATGGCATTCTGGCCGCCATTACCCCTTGGAGACTTCGCTGGTTTCCCTCTTTAGAACATGAGGCTCCGAGGAGATCCGTCCCTCCCGCTGGCCATTTTGGTTGGGGAAGGAAGGGAGATATTGCAAATCCCCTTTGCCAGTAGAAGTCCGGGGACTTGAGGGGAAAAGCGTGGCGCTTCCACTAAGAGCTTGGCGCCCATCCCCGCTTTACATTCTCATCGGACGTTCTGCGCCTCGGGCTGAAATTAAAATAGCGGGGTTTCCATTGTGCTAAACCTTTAGGGTGTTGGCTGCTTTACTGACAAAACTATTGCACTCAATCCCATGATCCCCAGCCAACCCGGATTTACCGCTTCCCTTTGTAGTCTCGAACCAGCAAGTAGCGCTAGAACATCATTTTTTAAATGGGTTTTTACCCCTTTTTGTTTATTTATGCCGCGTCCTTGCTTTGCCCGCACGTGATGTCATACTGTTCCTTTGTTTTTGTTCCTTCTGCTCGGTATTTTGTAGGCAAACTCACCGATATCCATGGAAACCCATTTGAGTACCAGAAGGATGTGAAACACATGAATTCAGCCGGAGTCCTCGCAGCCCTCAGGAATTTTAACTACTACGCGTCCCGTGTGCCGGACTCCGTGAAGCAGGCTCTGGTACCTTAATGGAGACCCCCCTCCCCCCCGCCATTTTTTTTATTCTAGTATCAGATTAAAAAGTTTTCAAAAATATTTGCGTTTTTCCTCTCTAACGTTCTAGTTTTTGTAAAATAAGTGTTTAGGCCTCTGAGCATCAGCCATTTGTATGAATTATCTGAGCCCCGATCTACTACACAAAGACTACTTATCATACTGCCTGTGGGAAACAACAGAATGGCTCAGTCTTAATCACCCAGCTGGAAACTGACTAATGGAAGTTTATGGAGGAAGGGACTTCGTTAGCATTGCCATAAAGCATTAGCTCAGTGTGGTGTTTACCATGGAAAGTCACCCAAAATATCACCTGACTGACAGCAATGGCGGCCTCCAGGTCTGCGGACAAAGAGTTTATTGGAAAAAAATAAGATAAAACCAGGTTTCTGTCTGTGACATTACCGTATACAGCGCGGGGGGGGGGGTCAATATACTGTATACAGCATGTGTGGGGGGGAGTGTTATTACCATCAAGGGAACCATCCAGTTCCAGCAAAATGTAAGAAAAGTAAAAAAAAAAAAATGAGCAAGTGCTAAAATTAGTGTTGTATCTATCTTGCAGAAAAAGTTAAAAAAAAATTGGATATTTCTATACTCAGGACAAATAGTAGAGTCTATTTAAAATTTAAGTGAGAAAGTTTTTTTGTTTTTTTTTTATAGGAAATTACATGATATGATCAAATAATGGTATCTGAAGAAAACCCTTCTTGTCCTGAAAACAAAAAATATATAACTTGTGTGGGTTAACTAAATGAGTGAGGAAAAAATTACATCTAAACATGAGCACCGCAAAAGTGTCAAAACAGCCTTGGTCCCAAAGGGCACAAAAAGTAAAAAAAACAGCCTGGTACTTAAGGGGTTAATATATAAAAAAACCATGTAAAACGAAAATGTTGAGATTTAATCTACTATCTGTAATGTAATAACATATTTGTTCAGTGCAGTTTCTGGAATAAGCCCTGTAATCGGAATGAGTTATTGCATCATTTATGTCACTGTTCCTTTAAAGGATCTGCTGTCTGGGTTAGCTATAAATATCGCGTTCTATATACTAGAGACAAAACTACACCCTGAAATGTGTCTCCAATTTCGTTTGACGACTTCGGCGGAAAAAAGGGCCACCGAGGTCCCAGAAGACTACGTGACATGCTTTGAGGATGTCCCCCCCCCCAAAAAAAACACCACCTTGGGCTAAACATTTGGAAACCTGTAACTATGTGCCGGATAGACACTATGATGTATTCGGGTCCAGAGACTCGTCCCCATCAAAATAAACCCCTGCACTGCAGACAATATGACTCAATGAGCGAAGAAGCTTCATACAATGCAATAAAATCTACACGCGCCTTATCTGCACCGCCATTTAATCAATACTAAATGATGAAACGTCTCTCCCAGGCCTGCCGTACCAGCACGCACTTCCAAGCTGTCACGATGACTCCTTGTACCTTGAAAACCGCTGAATGCCCATACTTAAAATGATGACTTCCCTTAAGGGAATCTGTTCCTGCCCAAAACAATGATGGCCGTCAACCCAGCTCTCGGAAGTCCTGTGAGTAGTGGGCGTGGCTAGTCTGGCAGAAGGCTCTGCTGTTTTGCTGTGAACCGGAAGCGGCTCTTTCTCATTCAGTCGGGAGCTTCGTGGCAGCCCCTGGGATCAACATCAGCGGCGGAATGGCGCTCACCCTCACCTTCTCCAACGGCGGCCCCCCACTCGGTAACTGCAGCTTACTGCCCCTGCTTGTGTCTCGCGCCCCCCACCTCATTGCTGGCTCGGTAGCGTCATTGCACTCCGTATACTCAGGCTTGGGGCATTTCACATGTGACAGCCCTGTGTGCTGGGAGCCATGTTTCTTTATGGCAACTTGTCTCCTATGGCTCTCTTTTTGCTATATTACTCACTGTGACCCCCTAGCTGTATAGTGCCCCACAGTATTGCCCCATTCACCTCTCTGGGGCAAATCATCCAAACACTAGTGCTTTCCTTATCTATAACCAGAGGTTCATGTGAGATCGCATTATAATCCATTTCATCTAAATCACAGAGCTGGCCCAGCATGTTGTATCGTTTCTAAGATGCTGGTGAAGGTTAAGAGGAAGCAGCCAGCATCTGGAGCAGCATGGAGGAGAGAAGGGGGGCGATAGAAATAGTTAAATACTTAAAGAGATTTAACAAAGTACAGGAGTTTATTTCAAGGCAGAAGAAATGTTACAAGAGATCCTAATACAATACTAGAAGCTTAGATGGAATGTAAGGGAGTTTTACTTTTCTGGGAGGGTGGTAGATAAATGGAAGAGCCTCCCAACCCAAGTGGTAGATACCAATACAGCAATGGGATGTAAACACGCATGGGATAGGCATACGGCTCCTGAATCAACGACTGATTAAGGTTTGAGTATTTACAGCCGGAGAAACGGGAGACTAGACGGGGGCCGAATGGGGCCGATTTGCGATCAGATTCTACCTTCCAAGTCTGTAGGGATATTCTGGATAAAAACATGTGCCGTTTAGTGAATGGAGCCTGCGTTGGTTTCGCAGACGTTTGTACAGCTGGCTCGCTTGCGTTTCTAAGGGCTGCTGTCATCGTGTAGGGAGTGTCTGAGCTTCTCGTGTTTATACGCTGTCCCCGTATTGTCTGTTTTATAAAGAAAAGTGTACGTTAATACTTTGATCTTTACAAAGTACCTTTTTACCCCAGTCTTGAACTCTATTTAATCTCTACCTCTAAGCTCAGGACTGAAAGGGTTAAGGACCTTGCAGGTAAGTGCTTATTATTCCCAGGGCGCTAGCGATGTATGTATTAAGGGATTTTATACTGCTAACGGTAGTTTGCATTCTATATGTATTCCAGACAGTTGTACAATAAATAACTAATACCGCAATTTTAATATTGACTTATATTCTGCTTTTAAGACTCAGATCTTAATCAGTCGTGGGTCTCGTCTTAGATTCAGGAGCCGTATGTCTATCCCGCGCATGTTTAAATCGCATCGCTGTATTACCCGCTGCTGCTTCCCAAGTCTTAAAATGGGTGCTTGATGATAAAACTGTACTATGTCTGATCTCACGTTAGTAATATGATGTCATGATGATGTCATACTGTTATCAGGTAGATAATAGTAGACATGTTATGCTGATTATTATTCCAAATATTATTATTTGTATTATCGCCTAAAACGGATAAATGAGATCTGATATAGTTTTAAATATTATTATTATACTGCCTGTGGGAAACAATAGAATGGCTCAGTCTTAAATACCGTGCCTGACTAATGAAAGTCTATGGAGGAACGGGCTTCATTAGCATTGCCATAAAGCATCAGCTCAGTTTGGTGTTTTGTGCCGGGAGAGTCAACCAAAATATCACATGGAGTTTATTCTAGCAAAATGAGATAAAAACCCAACATTACTGTATACAGGGGTGGGGGGGTTAAGTTTACAGTGCAAGGGGTGGGGGGGTTGTTACCGTATACAGTGCTGGAGGTTATGCTCAAGGAGAAAAATATATTTTTCCTCCTCTTTAAGATAATTCCGGAGACGGGATGATGTAGAATGGAACCGATAAGCCACATCTGATGAATTCACTTTGATCGCATTTGGCGTTTCTATATCCGGCCATCTTTCCTTTCCTCCTGCAAGCATTGATCTGAACGCAATTAATTGGCCGTCTAATGCATAATACATCCCGGCTGAGCGTCCTGAGAGTCGGCCAAGTCACGCTTTTGCCTTTGCTAATGGACTTTCTCTGAATCCTTTCTTTTTATTGCATTGCGTGATTCAGATGGAAGTTACAGGCAGCTTGCATCAGCTCCCCGACCGGCTTTGATTGAGCTCTGGGCGGAATAATTACTGACAGCATTCAGAGGATTATGTAGAATCTAGCATTTTTTGGGGGGATAAAACCTTATTTTTAATTACATTTTTTACCCATTGTAATAGGATTCCTTCTTGGGGGGGGGGCACTGTAATCAAAGTGTAATATCAAACCCCCCAAGTAAAAGCCGGGGGGTCTTCACTTGAGTGATTGATTACTTGACAGGGATAAGCCGGTGCTCTGTGTCCCGTTTTACTACGACTGATAAACAAGATATCCGTATTTTTTCAGCCCTCTTTCTGGACTTTTAGAGTGCGTGGTCACCCCTGTTTGGGTATTTTGGGTTATTTTCTTACATCTCCGTTCTCTCCGTTGCTATTTTGGTAACCCTCTTCCTTAAGGGGGTGCTCCAGCCGTCGTAGGCACTTTTGCCACTCAGTCCCTTTAAGTTTTTGTGTGGTCCGTTTTCGAAATGCATGAACAGATTCTACAGACCCCCCCCCAGCTAATTACCCTGCAGGGGATGCATTCGGATGAATGGATACGGTCTGTCATTCGATGTGGCCGATGTCCCGTGAATTAACTCATATTGAGTTGTAATATTGATCTGTATTCTCTAATGGTCCGTAGTCAGTAAATAGGACGCAATTCATATTTTCTATGCATCTGCCTTTTTTGATGATGTAACCCCCTGCTTGTCTAGTATCTTAGTGATTAAAAAAAACCCCCTTAACTTCAAACTATACGACGCCATCTCCACATCTGTGCAATATAACTCTATATCTCCTTAGTTTTGGTTGTATGTTCCTTTGATCTTGAACAAGGCTAAGAGCATTACCTTTAAGTAATAAAATTATTTTACCCAGTGGAACTTCCCCTTTAATATGGATCGGGTTGGGAAAGAATCCCGTCGCTCTCTGGAGTTCCTTGAGAGCGAAGCAGCCGGGGCTTAAGTGTTCTCTTCGCAGAGCCGGAGAGGTTGGCAGCCGGTCAGTAATGAGATGAGAAACGGATGCGGGGAAGCTTTTTAAAGGGACGGCCCTGCTTTATTATTATTTTTATTATTATTATTATTTACATGGGGGATGCAAAATAAGAAAAAAATACCGTCCGCTTTCATGGCAGGAGTTCCAGCCGCCGTCACTTTGCTCCTCTAAGCTCCTCTGTCAGACTTTCTCCTTTGTACCCAAATTTCAAAAGCTCCCCTGAAAACCCAGCTTTTTGGAGAACCGTACGACCTTTCTTCCTAACACTCTCAGCCAGCATCCTGATCGAGTCATCTGAACGGCCAACAACCTCTACAGGTCATCCAGACTCAACCAACTCATCCCCATCCAAGCCGTCCTCTCCTACTGTTCCCCCTCAACCACCAACTAGATTGTAAGCTCCCGGGATCAGGGCCCTCTTCTCCTTTTGCAGCAGTTTGTGATTTTAAGTTATTTTACTGACTCTGTGGAAACAGCGCTACGGGATCTGCTGGCGCTATATAAATCAATGCAATGTCTTGTATGCCTGGGACTCGAGACTTGTCTCCATCCAAAAGCCCAATGCTCCTTGGATTCAGACACCCAAGCCACCATCCCGACTGCATCTCCTGCTCAGCGATGCCCATGCGCGTGATGCTAACCGACAGCCTGCTCCATAGTTGGCCAACACAGGAGTTCAGGGAGTCCTAATGAGTCCCTCCATGAACAAAGCTTTCACTTCCTGCAGACAAATCTTGAGAGAAGCAGCAGGCGGAGGATGTACAGTTACAGCTCTGGAGCTGCAGCTTTTTATAAAGAACTTAAAAAGCACTTTAGACATTATCCGAGCCCAATCTACTAGACAAACACCCGGACTCCTCATACTGCCTGTGGTTGGGGTAAAAATAGAATGACTCGATCTTAATCATCCAGCCAAGCACTGACTAATGGAAGTCTATGGAGGAAGGACCTCATTAGCATTGCCATAAAGCATCGGCTCAGTGTGGTGTTTGAGCCGGGAAAGTCACCCAAAATATCACATGACAATGGCGGCTTCCAGGTTTTTGTCAGCACTAGCCTACATTGCTGTATATTGTGATGGACGAGGCTATTTAACCAGACAGGACCAATCTTAAGAATTTATCTTTAGGGTACAAATATTTAGATAAGCGTTGATCAGGTATGATATAGAAATTTACATTTTTTTGTAGCAATTTGTTTGCCCCCCCACACCAAACATTATTATTATTATTTATTATCTTTCCTACTTTGACCCCAAATTAATCTGATTGTTTGTTTGTTTGTAGCTGTCCAGTGGACCCTGGAACACCTGAAAGGCCGAATACAGATCAGCGTGGAGGAAGGGAAAGAGACCGTCCTTCGAGCGGCAGAGTAAGTGATCACTTGCCTCCTTTTTTTTAAATTTTTTTTATTAGGATCGGCCACTTTCTGCTCAATGTCCTCAAACGGGGCCTGTTGGGGAACCTCGGGACCTCAGATGCTTCCGTTAGGATGGTTGTCGAGCTGCAGGTTGGATAATGTCTCGTAGATTCTAAACGACTAATTGTAGCTCCCACAAGGGTCGTTCAAGATGATGTCCTTAAATTGGCTAAATGTTTTCTTACAGACTTTTTAAGTACTCGGGTTCATTTGAGCCGTTAAGCGGTCCGGCCCCTGCTTTTGGTTATCTGATGAAACTGAACAGTGGATTTGCTAAAATATTGACATGTTTGTATCTTTTTTTGTTTGTTTGTTTTTTTAGCGGTGTCTCGTTCACCGATGTGACTTCCATCATCCGATACCTGGCCAGAGTCGTTCCGGATGCCGGATTATTTGGATCCAATCTAATGGAGCAGACGGAGGTATGAACATCTAACCCGCGGAGAGAGGCGGCTCTCGAACGGTCGCGGAGCTGCAGCTTCCCTGATTTTTGGCCGTCGTACGGCTGAGTAGAACCATGGCGGTTCTAGATCCCCAGGAGCTTGAGTGTAGAATCTTTAATACGATGTCTGGATTTAGGGCTCGATATATTGTCAGAGCTGCTACTTAGATCAATTTACCCTTTCCTTTCAAGACAGGTATTGGGGCATGCATGATAGGGAGTTAAATAAAAATTTTGTTACATAAAAAAAATAAATCCAAAAAAGTCATAATTCAGCAAGAAAATTTGTATTGCTGCCTTGTTGTAAGATATGTGTGATGCCAGCTTTACGTATGAAGTATATGGTCTGCTAAGACAATGCACGTGGTATATATATATATAGGAAAGGGTTACTTATCAGTAATAGGAGGGTTTATAGGAGATGATGGGAAATTAAGGAATATTTGCTGGAAAAATATAAATGTAAATAAAAAAATTAAATATGACATAATAATGACCCGCAAGCACTAGGTGGTGGCTTATCCGATATGTCGCCTTTTTATTTAATTTTTTAATTTAATTTACATTTTTTGTTTATTTTTTGGTACACCTGATAACGCACATTAGGAATCGGCAGAAAAGAAAGCATGTCTGGCAGTTTTCACCGCTGTTTCTCTTTAAGCAGGGAGGGGGGATACAGTTAGATCACAGGGGGCCGTGCTCTCTTTTTGGGACGAGCGAAGGGATATTTATACTCCTGCCACGTCGGTTCAGCTGCTGGAATCCTTCCCCGGCTCCGGCTGATCACAAAGGTCTTTAGATACGGCAACCACTATTTACAGAGCTTTATAATCCTATTAGATCCATGTAACGTTTATCGTTGCTCCAACTTTGCTCCAGAATTGCCCTGGTTTTATTTTTAACCCTTTCAGCGTCAGCCATAAACATATCATGCAACATTTTGCCCAAGATCCCAACTTTATATGCCCTGTGTGGTGGCGCTATGGAGGCTCTCATCTGCAATATCTCCTTCTCTTCTGAATCATATTTAGATAAAGTTACTAAGGAGTCTGGATTTTTATGAAAATTACTTTAATTTCACAATTTGATTTGGCATTTTTGATGGGGGAGCGGAATGGAGGGGACTTTTTATTTGTACGTTTGCACTATATCCTGTGATGTGGTGCAAGTTTTAAAAATACAGAAAGCATACAGTATAGAAAAACATTGAAAATTGGTGTGGCGCTCAAAGGGTTAAAGATGGGTAATTTATATGCTTGATAACTATATTTCTATTTACATTAATAAGAGATACTTCACCTGTGTCTGAACAATCAGTCCACACTTTGTCGCCCACTATTAAGTTTATCCAAAAAACAACATTTTCGCCCCCCCGTAAGGATCAGTAATGCAAACAGTGATTCCTCTTCTAGCTAAATTAATATTTCTCCATAAAAAAAAAAACTGACCCTCTTGCAGCTGCTGCCTTTACCTTTTGCACAACACTACTGCTTCTCACCTGGCGACGTTGCTGACAGTTTCTTCAATGCTTTTTCAGCGCGATGTTTACGTCGTCCAAATTAATTTAAAACGTGCTTTGAGTCTTACGACTAATTCTTAGTGATCTCTGTGTTTAACCTGTAACCTCTTGCCGTTCTCAGATAAACCACTGGATTGAGTTTAGCCGAACAAAGCTGCAGGAAAAGTCCTCGTTTCAAGCAGGCCTCCAAGAACTCAACCACAGCCTCTCTCTCCGCACGCACCTGGTGGGGGACGTCGTGACCTTGGCCGACATCAGCGCCTTTTCAGCTTTGGAAGGTATAAGGGAAAAAGTATTAATAAAATATATAAAGGTATGTCTTACCTGACTTAGAAGCAGCAGCCCTCTTACTGAAACCAATGGGAGTGCTTTCCGTGCATTCACGTGGGGGTCTGAACGGACCACTGTCCGCATTGTATTCCGAGCTTGGGCCGGCTGGAGGTGAGCGTATCCCACACGTGGAGATGTGTTTGGCTGAAGACATCTCATGCGTGCAAACCAGCCGTGGGAAGGAATAATAACACTTTTACCGAAGGGACACAACAAACATTTAAAGTGCTTGTAATGGAGAAAAACGTATTGCTACTACTTGTGAAAAAGTTATCCAAGGAACTTTAGTAACTTTAGTATAAATGTGGACCGGCGACCCAGGTCTGGTCTATATAGTCCGGACCCTACGAAGGTCAATGATCAACACAATCCATTTTACACACAATATACAACAGTATATTTGCATCACTTCACGAATGTAACCGCAATATACAGTAATATATAAGCCCGAAAGCTTGCAATCCATTATACTTCCGTTAATCAATAAAGGTATATCTTTACCAAATAGTGAGCTCTGCAGGGCAGGAATCTCCTTTCCGGTACACCGATATGTTACATGTTCTGCTGGTCTTCACGTGTTCTTTGCCTTTCTTCACCCAGCATCCAGCGAATGGCAAGCGTTGGTGAAAGGTAACAAGGCTCCCGTCAATGTCAGACGCTGGTACACCTTCCTGGAGCACGGGCTGGCGGCATCCGGCGCGATCCGTTTCACTGCGGTAAGAGAAGAGTGCACAGAAGCATGGAGTTTGATGGCAGATGAGAACCATTTGGCCCTTTTCCCCTCTGCTGTGAATACCTTAACCCTTTGCGGTCCTGTGTCGGAATATATCTGACAAAATAATTTACCGCTTGTGGTTCAACGTTGGATTTCCTAGTGACCACTAGATGTCGCTAACAGAATTAGCCATATTATTAGTAGAGTGATTCTGAATGTGATTTTAGTGATGAAGATGATTAAAAAAAGTTTCATACCATGAAAAAATAGAGACCATCATAATATATTGTTTTAGAATAGTATTTATTAATTGCTTTGTAGTTATAAGAATATATAACTGTTCTGTACAAAAATTAAATTGGACCTGCCTGACGTGCTTGGTGAATATTTATGTGACCGCAAAGGGTTAATTAGTCCTTGGTCTCTACTTTCAGCCATAAGCCCATCCATCCATCTAGATTTAAGTATCTAGAAGATGGCACCAAAAAGTTAAATGCTATTTGGCTAAATATTGGGTACCATGGAAGCTTGGCTCCTGGGATGTTACCAGAGCGAAGTATAATGCTATTTGGATCTTATAAAATGAGTAGAATAAGCTCATACTTTATTTGCAAACACACATATTACATATATGTATCTATGTGTATATATTATATATAATTTGTAATTTTTTTTCTTTTAAGCCCCCAGAAAAGAAGAAGGATGTCGGCAAATTTGTTGAGCTCCCAGGCGCTGAAATTGGGAAGGTCGTGGTGAGGTTCCCACCTGAGGCCAGTGGGTAAGTAGGGATCGTTTTCCCAGAATCCTCTGCATGCGTTGCAAGAGTGAAGGAATATTTATCACGGGACTCTATTTGAACAATTTGATATAAAATATGTTTCTTTAGTGGGGGACCTATAATAATGAAGCGCGTGCCTCAGACTGAGCCCCTGTGCGCTGCACTGTTACGTTTAGGCAACGTGGAATGGGCTCTATTGTTCCGCATTGACCTTGAGTATTGTTTAATAGTAATGGTTGTTAGTAAGGATCTGTCAGATAATCTTTGCCTCCGTTGTTTCTTAAGGTATCTGCACATCGGACATGCAAAGGCTGCCCTTCTCAACCAGCATTACCAAGTCAACTTCAAAGGGAAGCTCATCATGAGATTTGACGACACCAATCCCGAAAAAGAGAAGGAAGATTTTGAGAAGGTTTTTATCGTTTCAATGTTTGCCTCTCTATCATTCTCTCAAAGAGCAGGAGTTTACTATCATATGGAACTACTTAAACTCAACTTCATAAAAAAAGATATATATATTTTATTTATTTTAAATCTAGTTCTAAAACTCTAAAAAGTTTTAATCAGGATACCTGTAACTATCCATCCAATTCGTTTATTTTATATGTAAATAATTTATATATTATATATTGGTTATAGCTGTTAATTTAAATATTTACATTCTGCGTGTGTAGTTAATATTGGGTAAAATATGTGATTTTGCATGAATTTGTTTGCAGGTTATTCTGGAAGATGTTTCGATGCTCCAGATCAAGCCAGATCAGTTCACCTACACCTCGGATCACTTTGAAACCATCACAAAATATGCTGAGAAGCTCATCGCGGAAGGGAAGGCGTACGTGGACGACACGCCAGCCGAACAGATGAAAGCCGAG
Source organism: Spea multiplicata (assembly GCA_009364415.1). Classification (NCBI taxonomy): domain Eukaryota; kingdom Metazoa; phylum Chordata; class Amphibia; order Anura; family Pelobatidae; genus Spea; species Spea multiplicata. The sequence goes on along the minus strand of VKOC01001195.1, from coordinate 57,865 downwards.
CGTGAACAGAGAGTGGAGTCTAAACACAGGAGCAACTGTACGTTTAATGGTGTTAAAAGCCGGGCGAATAAGGCTCTGGTCCTCAAGGGCCGTAGACACATGAAGATTACGAGTGGTGCATGATGAGAATATGTGAAATCCATAGAGACTGGTTCTATACTAGCCAAACTGTGCCAGTGTAGGCATAGACCCCTTGTGCCCACCTTTGTAGGCATAGACCCCGTGTGCCCACCTTTGTAGGCATAGACCTCTTGTACCCTCAGGCACCAGATCTAATTGTGCACTTTCCGTACATTTTGTTGGGTAACAACTAGCTCCCCGTCCATAGGCCATGCCAGAGTTACAGGGCACCAAGACTTGCCTTTGTAACAGTTCTGCATCTTAAAGAGCTATACATTTTATCGACAGGTTCTACTGTAATTATAGGCCTTCGTATCTGATAGTAACCATGGCTACAGGTTAAAATAAGCAAAATATATCCAACAAATATAACAAGTATAGACTCCAGTCCCAAACTAAAGATAATTTCTTTATCTATCTGTAGCTGTAGAGAAGAACCAGCAAATGTGGGAGGCAATGAAGAAGGGGACGGAGTACGGTCAGACATGCTGCCTACGAGCCAAGATCGACATGAACTCCAACAACGGCTGCATGCGCGACCCCACGCTATTCCGCTGCAAGACCCAGCCACATCCACGGACCGGGAACAAATACAAGTGGGTCCAGCTTTGTCTCTCACGCTACTTGGGTCAATTGTATCCCTAAATGTTGCGTGACGGCCCAGCCTTATCTACTGCCATTTTTTTGCAGCATATATCCCACGTATGACTTTGCCTGCCCCATCGTGGACAGCGTGGAGGGCGTCACTCACGCTCTGCGAACGACCGAGTACCACGACAGGGATGAGCAGTTCTACTGGATCATCGACGCGTTGGGGATCCGGAAGCCGTACATCTGGGAGTACAGCCGGCTGAACCTCAACAACACGGTGCTCTCAAAGCGCAAGCTCACCTGGTTCGTCAATGAAGGACTCGTGGATGGCTGGTACGCGGACTCACAAATTAGGGGCTTCATCCCGGATGCATTTTATCCCAATAGAAGCAAAAAAAAATAAAATTAAGTGCAATCAGATGGTTAAAATCGGTCAGCTATGCGGTTTGTTAAATTGGGCCGTGTGATCCATAGTTATATTCAAACAAATCATCTTTCGTTTCCTTTCTTTGCATAACCGCATGTACTAAGATAGGAACAAACTCCCAGTCCATGTATATAAAATTACTGGTCCGGGGCCGGCATCTGTATATCTTATTCTCTCTCTCACAGGGATGATCCCAGGTTCCCAACGGTGCGTGGCGTTCTGCGACGAGGAATGACCGTGGAGGGGCTGAAACAGTTCATTGCAGCTCAGGTTGGCATTTGTTAAAATGGATCGCACTCTAGAATATCCTATGTTCCCCTTCGCATGTCTGTCTTCATAATCATTTTAATTCATTATTTGCCGTGTGAAGGAGGGCAAAATAATCTTTTTACCTGCCATCTCAGAAAAGATATTGGTGCATATCTGAGCTTACTTCATACCCAGCTTTCTTTCCCCATCATACATCTTTGCATATGTCTAGCCTTTTTAATAAAACAAGTAACGTAATAATTTATTATTTTTAGGGCTCGTCTCGCTCGGTTGTGAATATGGAATGGGACAAGATCTGGTCCTTTAACAAAAAGGTATGTAGGACACTTTGGAAAATAGAATATAGTTGTCTGTGTTCTCTCTGATTTGGGTCCAGGGTGCTGTAAATGGTTCAATTATACATCTGATCCGCGGTAAATTGGGGGGGGGGGTCCTCAACTGTTACCGAACTAAAACACCTATGGCCCTTGATCGGGTTGGCAAGCGTCATGGGAATTATTGTTCGGCAACACCTGGGGCGTTTCGGGATGGCTGCCCATGATGTTAATGCTTTTCCCCCGAATACCGCCATGATCTCTGACTTACGTGACCGATTTTTTTAACCTGTGGGACAGAACTTGGCTGATTTTGATCTGAAACCTCTGCATTTCATTTTTCTGCTTTCAAGCTGCGAGCTATCTGTAAGAAGGTATTAACGAATCAATGCTTTTTTTATTATTTTTCTTGTTCGCCTTTGGCAAATAGCTTACAGTTCTGTAAGCATACATAGCTTAATCCATTGTTTTTCAGCTTAAAAAAACACAATCACATTGCTTTAGTTCTGTAACATATATAATTACAGCACAGCCCATTATTCTGTATATTAATTAATATACTGAGGTGCATTCACTGTAGCATCGAGGGGTTTAATAAAGGGAAAGTCGCATAAAACAAATCTCTTTGAGCATAACCCCCCAGCGCTGTATACAGCAATAAGCCCCCAGCACCATATACTGTAATATAGGTCAGAATTGGCAAAAACCTGGTTTTATCTAATTTTGTTCCAATAAACTCCCCTTATCTGGAGACGGCTATTGTTGTCATGTGATATTTTGGGTGACTTTCCCGGTTCGAACGCCACACTGATGCTTTATGGCAACGCTAATGAAGTCTGTCCCTCCATAGACTTTCATTAGTCAGTGTCTGGGAGGGTGTTTAAGACTGGTCCATTCTATTGTTTCCCACAGGCAGTGTGATAAGAAGTCGGTGGATTGGGGCTCAGATAACAGCGAAAATGCATACAAATTGTTAATATGCAGATGCCGGAAACATTCTATGAAAATTAGAACTGTGTTAAAATTGGGTAATATTTTTGAAAACACATTTTATCTCGTATTAATGTGATTCCGGCAATAAAACATTTTGGTGGAAGTCCCCATTAAATATAGGTTAATGTTCTACACAGGGGGATGTCAGACTCTACTTGTATGTAAATACAGATTTACAGGGACTTCAAACGTTCATCAATCGGTGCAGGTTTTATAGCAGAGAGGAAAGGTTTTTCTGCGAGGGTTACTCAGCAACCCCAAGCAGACCATATATATGCTTTACAGTGAATGCACCTCCCGTTAATCCCGCCGACTGCCCCTATTGCCCCAGACAGTAGGAACTGGGTCGGACCTGCGGGTTCTGGCGCTGTTCCTTTGCCTCGTCTCGCGCTGGGTACGCTAAAGGTTGGGACGTCCAAAGGATTCTCGTTTCAGGGATTTGTGATTGTGTTCTAACCACGGACTGGCTGGCATGTTCCAGGAACACACGTTAAAGACGTCCTGACGTCACGGAGCCGGTATGATAGAACGTCCAGCTCTCGTATTTCCTCTGTCACGCAAGCCGTGGCTCAGCGTTCCAAAATAAATGATTCTTCCTCAAATCAAAGTGTGGATGACACCATAGCCCTTCAATTGATTTGGCTTTTAAAATCCTACCGGTCCTGGGTTAGTTTTGACCCGTGGCAGCCAGCCAGCCCCTGGGTTTGCCGTTAACGTATGCATTAAATTCTGCTTCTTCTCATATCTGGATTGCTTATCTATTATTTTTTTTATAGATTCTGCTTGTCTGGCATGTGGCCCCCATACCTCCTATGTTTTAGTGTGTTTTTTACATTAATAATAATGGCACTAAGTGGTCTTGTATGTTGCTGCATGTTCTAAAAATCTGATCATTATTGTATATATATTTATATATAAATATATGTTTATTTATTGCTCTGGGAAGCACATAATTAGTTTTGCTTGGAAATTGACCTCTGTCCTCGTTCAAGGTCATACGAGACCTAGTTGAGTCCAAATCACCGTAATGTCTTCAGGAAATCCAGAAGATAGGTTTGACCAAGGTAGCAGATCATTGTGGGGTCTCGGAGACGTCTCGGTCACGAGGGGGGGTTATCTTTTGTATGCTGTTTCTGAAAGTAAGGTGAAGTGTGTCTAAAGGCAAAAAAGTATAGCTGCCCCTCTGAGCCCTTGAGCCTGAAAGCGTGGCTTCCCACCTACCATGGGATTTACCCCCTCGTCCTTTTATACCATGGGTAAATATTTTGTGAGCCAAACATTGGACTGAAAAATGAGAATTTATTTTCTGGATGTTCCTTAACATCAGTCGGTTCTGTAGAATCGGAGCGACGCTAAAACCAAAAGAGAAAATGAAATCATTTTGTAGGGTAAAGGCTTGAGAATTTTTATAAACCTCCCCAGCTCTCGCATCACATGGAGCAAAATACAGAAGACCAGTTTCTGTCCAGCGACCCAAAATTGTTTGCTTAAAATGCTTTTTTTTTTTTTTTCCTCTCCTCCCTCGCCAGGTTATTGATCCCATAGCGCCGAGATACACCGCTTTACTCAAGAGCCAAGTTGTGCCGGTGAACATCCCCGACGCGCACGAAGGAATGACGGAAGTAGCCAAGCACCCGAAGGTCGCCGTGCTTTTACATTGGTTCCTTGTATTATGTGAAGATTGTAATATAATATTATAATATAGAATATTATTCACTATAAAATATGGGCAAATAGTAACATCCAAATAACACAAAATGAGTCCGACTAGGGTCATAAATATACTTTTTGAGGCTCTCCGATTGCCTTGACCGTGGTTGCTCCTAGTTTACCTTATTGGCTGCAAATACCAAACTTCTGCCTGAAGCTCTAGTGCTAGGTTTTAATTGAATGTAATTAGGAATGATCTGGTTCCCTGCTTTGCTCGGGACAAGGGTCGGAAGCTTTACATCCCAGCTACGCAGCGTTGATACAGTACTGTTCTCCTCCCGCAATGATGTCGTCTTCCGCATCAGGAGAACAGATGTCTATCACACGACGGTGGCTTCTAGGTTGGTACCCAGATGGACTTCCAGTTAAATACGTTGTTCTCTTTAACGTTTTAATACAGAACGCAGAAGTTGGTTTGAAGCAAGTGTGGTACGGCCCGAGGGTTCTCATAGAAGGAGCCGACGCGGAGACCTTGTCTGAGGGCGAGATGGTCACCTTCATCAACTGGGGCAACATCAACATCACTAAAATTAACCGGTAGGAAACCAGTCAGCAAAGCTGCCGTCCCCGCTGTCTGTATTATGTCCTTTAAGTATCGTGAAGACATGACGATAAATAAAATGACTCCAACGGATGAGCCTTTACTGGGTGCTTGAAAGTTAAGAGACCCGTGTGCTGTCTACTTAATAGTGCAGGAGGCTCCAGACCGCAATATTTGCATTTAATTCCATAGTTTGTGTAACTTTGGAGTTTATTTACGTTTTCTCGGATCTGACTGGGTTCCCGTTTAAAGCTCCGGTCTGTAAGGTCTCAAACGTTCCTCGCAATGGATGGGTTGATGGTTGGAGACGCTCATCATGTTTCCTTCCACCCGTACAGGGATTCCAGCGGGAAGATACAATCCCTGGACGCAAAGCTAAACCTAGAAAACAAGGATTACAAGAAAACCACAAAAATAACGTGGCTCGCGGAAACTCTCCAGGCTCCGTTCATCCCGACTACCTGCGTGAACTATGACCACCTCATCACCAAACCCGTTCTGGGCAAGGAAGAGGACTTCAAGCAGTATGTTAACAGGAACAGCAAGGTAACTCCACCGAGACCGGGTGGCTTTCTGCAAGGAGACAAGAGAACTACTAATTAGTATTTTTTTTCTTATTACTGAGCAATTTTATTTATTTTAATCAGCAAGAAGAACTGATGTTGGGTGATCCCTGCTTAAAGACCCTGAAAAAGGGAGACATTGTTCAGCTCCAGAGACGAGGCTTCTACATTTGCGATGAGCCGTATGAACCCATCAGGTGGGCTTCATTTTTTTTTATTTTTTTAAAATTTTTATAGGAATGCTTTATTTTTTTTTAATTCCGCTATTGTATATGTGTAGTCTGTAGCGGAAGTCTGTAAGGTTGTGTTGTGCGTGTGCGTTATGTTGAATCGTCACCTTGTTGGGTTCTTCTCCAGTCCGCACAGCTGTAAGGAGGCGCCATGCGTGTTAATTTACATCCCCGACGGACACACCAAGGAAATGCCGACATCCGGCTCCAAAGAAAAAACGAAGGAAACAAAAGAAAAGGCAAAGACCGTGACAGTCAAAAACGAGGTGAGTGTGTCCTATATTCCAACATGCGGGATGGCCATAAGTTTTTCCGGGGCATGGGCAGATTTTAATGCCTTCTAAACTTAATTATTACTTTTTCAGTGCATATTAAAGTCCTTGTAATAGGCATTCTTTGTTGGCGAGGGTGCCGAGTGACATTAGACAATCCCTTTATGTACCGGATCGATACCTTTGCATATAAGGCTTTATGGTTTGGAGTCGCACGTTGGGAACATCATCTCTTTTCATTCTTATATTTTCTTGCCCAGCTATTAAAGCGTAAAAGTGTCAGATCCTGTCCTTAATACAGTAAAGGTCACTTTCTTCCATTATGCTGCGTTATCGATGTTCTATATTAGTCTAAGGTGGTTTTCTCTATTCTTATATATATTTCTATTCGAACAGCCGAAATCCAACGGGAAAGCCGCTAAGGCTGTGAATGACGCAGCTCCTCCAGCAGCGGCGGATCCTCTGGGGCTGTACAACAAGGTCTCCGCACAGGGGGAGCTGGTACGGGACCTAAAAGCCAAGAAAGCCGACAAGGCGGAGGTCGATGCGGCTGTGAAGCTTCTGCTGTCCCTGAAAGCCGAGTACAAACAAGCAACGGGTCAGGAGTACAAACCAGGCAACGCGCCAGCCCAAAGTCCCTCTCCCAAACCCACAGCCAGCGACAGCAGCAGGGCCGTGTACGACAGAGTGTCCGAGCAAGGGGATCTAGTCCGAAAGCTGAAGACGGAGAAAGCACCAAAGGTACGTTTTAATATGTTCTTCTGCCGTTAATGCCAATAGACGTTCCAGACTTCAGAGAGTCAGTGGCTTAGATTTTATGTAAAGGAGTTTTACTTTACTGAGTATGTGGTAGATAAGTGGAACAGCCTCCTAGCAGAAGCGGTAGACGGTAATACAGCAAGGGGATTTAAACATGCATGGGATAGGCATACGGCTCCTGAATCTAAGATGAGACCAACGACTGATTAACGGGCGACTAGACAGGGACCGAATGGATTTTATCTGGTGGCAAATTCTGTTTGATGTGACCTCCAATCAAGAAGGAGCCGTCAAGAACATGGCTACCAAAAAAGCACTTACCTCCTTTAATTCTAATCCAACATTCTACATATACAGCACAAATACAAGTAGGAATAGAACCTGCGAGATTCCCCCCAAATTTTTTTTTCGAGAGCTGCATTTGCTACGTGGCCCCCATGTGGTTTTTCAGAATAAGAAGAAAAAAAAATGTTTTTCCGAAAGCCTCTGTCACGCTGTATTCTCCATTCACGGGGATAAAAGTTTTACATGTCCTTTGAAATCACTGTGATTACGATATTAATATTATGGGGAAAAATATACTTTAATAACTTTAGTTTTCTTTAGAGGCAGGGGCGTTGGGTTTTTTTCACCAATTGCATCTGTATTCTTTGGTAGGGCTAATGTAGGAGCCTGAGCCATACAGAAAAACTTTTTTTTAGTTTTTTGAACCAGGATCAATTTATCAATTAACATTTAGTTAAAAAAAAACAAACAAAAAAAACACACTATGGTTTTTGCTTCAGGGATTCATCCGGCTCTTTTCTTGGTGATGTGGGGGTCTTGAATTTTCCTGGTCTAATTTGTTATTTAATTTCTGCCTCACAAGATCTATTCTTTTTGAAAACCGGTGTGATGGCGACCGTAACCTTCTTTCGCAAATCTGTCTTTCCTTCTAATTTTCTGATTCTCTTCCTTTTCTCCGCTGCCGTCTTTGAACATTAGGATCAGGTCGATGCTGCCGTGAAATCACTTCTGGCTGTGAAAGCGGAATACAAACAAGTTACTGGCAAAGAATACAAACCCGGGGAGCCTCCGGTAACCCTGAACGTTAGCCCAGCACCTCCTTCCAATCCGGCGGCCCCCGGTGCCACCGATGGCATGACTTTATATAACAAGGTTGCCGAGCAGGGAGAAGTCGTCCGGCAGCTGAAATCCAAGAAAGCCCCGAAGGTACGGAATATATATATATATATGAAGTTCTGTTCACTGTAGAAAAAAAATAGCATTATTTCACCACGCCGTACAAGACCCTAATATCTTGGAGGATTCTGTCTTTGAACCCTCCAGATTGTAAGCCTGCGAGCCGGGCTCCCTCCACCTAATGTATCGGTTTGTCTTAGTCTGTCAATTCTCATCTTGTCAGACCCCTTAAATATTGTAATGGTCTGTGTTTATCTGCCACATCTCCTTCCTTTGCTTTTTCTTTTTTCCTTATCTCCTTTCTTCTTTTCTTCTCTCATCTTTTTCTTCGCTTTAGGAAGAGGTAGAGGCTGCGGTGGGCGCACTCTTAAGCCTTAAAGCGCAGTACAAGCAAAGCACCGGCCAGGACTATAAGCCCGGGTGTCAACCTCAGCCTCCTTGTAAAGCCCCTAATGCCTTGTCTACCTCTAGTCAAGAAAACCTTCATTCAAAGGCCGGTTCGAATCTGTATGAGAAAGTCTCCGTACAGGGGGAGCTTGTCCGCAAGTTAAAGTCTGAGAAAGCCCCCAAGGTAACAGGCTTGGATAGATTGAGTCTCGGATAGATGGGGAGGGGGCCTTCCGCTTGGGCTTGGTGTTCATGTAAGAGCTGGGCTCGCTTCTTAAGCTTAAATCCCTCAGAAGTAGAAGTGCTGAATATAATTGTTTTAAACCCGCATGCCTCTATTTACGATCATTTCGTTAGCCGAGTTTAACTTCTAATTGATGCATGGTAAGGAAGGACGGGGTTCCGTTGTGTTTGTCAAAAGGATAAAGTGGATGAAGCCGTGAAGCTGCTGTTGTCCCTGAAAGCTCAGTACAAGGAAGCCACCGGAGCGGAGTACAAGCCGGGCCAGCCGCCGGCGACGGATAAACCCCAGGACTCTCAGGCAAACGGCTCGGGTTCTACCGAAGCAGAAGAGCTGTATAACCGGGTGTCTAAACAAGGCGATGAAGTCCGGAAACTGAAGGCTGAAAAAGCTGCCAAGGTGGGTTATGGTAAAACTGGTGCGAAAGCAAGACGTCTACGCCTTTAACGGGGACATAGGTTAAAATATCGACACGGAGCGTTTGGGTTTATTCAGTAACGGGAGATGCTTTAGGAAGGTTGACGGAGTAAGAAAGGCCAACCCCGGCGAGCTTCTCCTGCGGGAAGAGCTTGGCTGTTTAGGTATAATCTCAGCGAGATCTCGTCAGAGCCTTGTTGCACCTTGAGTTATGCATTGTACAGGGCCAGCTAAACTCTCAATGCTGGGGAAACTTGTTAGTTTTGGCTCTTTATAATGAATACTGACGTGAGAGCCTCAACTCTTTTTACGTTTATTACGGTTAAGAAGCTGCTCATGGACCCATGGTGGTGGTGGTCTTCTTTGAAAGTGTAATATATATATATATATATATATATATATATATATATATATAAAATCCCCCCCCCCATTAAATAAATGCTATTTCCTTGTCGGAGGTTAGTAGATAAAATCTTTTCTGTGCCGCTACAGCCTGGAGGAGCTCATCGTCCATTGATCAGTACGAGCGCCTAAAATCAGCACTTAGAACCTCTTATTTACACCTTCATGGCACGGCATTAAATGTATCGTTCAAGGAAGAGAATTTGCATCCAACTGGTAAATTGTGGTTTAAGATCATAGATCAACAGATATGGGGAAGGCTGACCTTGATGGACTCGTCTTTTTTCAGCCTGTGTAATAAGGAAAGAGGTTAACGAAAGATTTAGCGCAGAAGTCCTAACCAGGACTCTCGTAACACGGCTAATATTTCTCGTTTTCTCTGAATTCGTAGGATAAGGTGGATGCCGCAGTCAAGGCACTTCTGGAGTTAAAGACCCAGTACAAGGCTCTTACTGGCAGCGAGTACAAGCCGGTGTCTGCCGCTGGCCCCGAGGACAAAAAACAGAAGGAGAAGGAGAACAAGTCTGAGAAGCAGAGCAAACAGCCCAAGCCGAGTGAAGGACAGAAGAAGAAGGACTCCAACAAAGAGCAAGGGAACGGTTCTTCTGCCGGGGGTGCGGGTGAAGGCCAAGGCCCAAAGAAACAAACTAGGCGAGTCTGAGTTAACACTCAATCTTTGTTGGCTTTTTGAACTTAAAAAAAATGTGAGGCTACATTGTATCCCCCATAAATAAAATGGAGCACAGTGCATTTACAGAATACGTTTGCTTTCCTTAGGCTCGGTCTGGAAGCCAAAAAGGAAGAAAACCTTGCAGACTGGTACTCCCAGGTAAGACGTTCAAACTGCTTTTGAGGACCCTCTTGCCTTAATACCCCTGCTTGGGAAACCTACCGTCTTTCACAAATATGTTGAAGCTGCCGCGGACGGTCAGGAGCACTGGAAGTAGTAGTTATCTGATCCAATTTTGGTTTAGCCGGGCCCTCTTTCCCTAATTTATCGGTTCATGGATAATAAAAAATAATGGATTTATTGTGGTGTACGCTTAATAGATAAATATTTCAATATTTTTGAATCATTTTTTATTTTTAGAAAACCTTTAATAGAATGTATATGAATTTAGCCGATGGAATATTAATTATATTAATATAATTGGACCATTCCATCGCAGCAAACTTTCTGCCATAATCACTTTTTATGTGAAACCCCCTAATTCCCGGACTGATTAATTATAACGTGTGGTCCTGTGACAAATAAAAGAGGACACTGATAGGTTATGAGAAGCGGATGGCAAACAGAAAATGCTTTGTTTCTGTTTTGATGCCGTTAAAATCTTTTTAGAAAAGGATAAAATGGCATGTTTAGTTTTCTTGCTAAACACAAAGGAGCTCTTAATTCTTTGCCTTTTGTTGGACGGAACTTTTAAGAGTATTAGAATTTCGGTGTTGAGTAACCGGTACATACGCCATCGGTGCTCATCCAAGCGATATGTTCCCCAGGTGATCACAAAGTCCGAGATGATTGAATATTATGATGTCAGCGGCTGTTACGTCCTGCGTCCCTGGGCTTTCGCCATCTGGGAGTCCATCAAAGAATTCTTCGACCGGAGGATAAAGAAGCTTGGGGTGGAAAACTGCTATTTCCCGATGTTCGTGTCTCAGGCTGCGCTGGAGAAAGAAAAGACCCACATTGCTGATTTTGCTCCAGAGGTAAAAAGAAATAAAATAAATCAGGTTCTAGGAACATGATCAAATAAAAAAAACAAAGCTTAGATATAGTTTCCCAGCGGCAGCCGCGTTCATAGGTATTAAATCGTTAAATTCTATGCGTGATATGTGCAGAAACGTAATCTGGGAACTGAGCCGGGTCTCGTTGGGACAGCACGTTCTCTAATGATGTCTCTGTTCTGGATGGGGCTCGGAGGTGCCGTCCTGCAGAGCCCAGGGAAGGCCGGAGGGATGTTTTTATTAAGAATAAAAGGAGCAGTCATGATGAAGAATGACCTGACTGCTCCTGTAACCGACTGGAAATGCACGTTACTGTTTAAAGCTCCCATTCTGTGTATAAGATGGACAGGTGGATCTGCGGCCTTGTGGCAGGCGGTGTGTGCCGGCTCTGGTTTGTAATTGCCGATTTTGCTCCGATTTATGTCTTTCTGTAGGTTGCGTGGGTCACGAGATCAGGGAAGACTGAGCTGGCAGAGCCGATCGCCGTGCGCCCCACGAGTGAGACAGGTACTTGCGATAATCGCTCTACATACGCAGCGTAACGATAGATGAACTGGATAATGGGGCTATTATGGCTCTTATTATTTATCATAACAGATCCCCTTCTGATCTGATGGGTTTTATTCTTTCTTGCAGTAATGTATCCGGCTTACGCCAAGTGGGTGCAGTCACACAGAGACCTTCCCATAAAGCTCAACCAGTGGTGTAACGTTGTGGTAGGTGCCGCGGACACATTATCTCTTCTTTATGGGACGTAACGTATATACCTATTGGGTGGTTGGTCGTTGGTGTTCCCTGTGCACTTGGGTGACGTCTCTGGCCAAGGGCCGCTTTTACATTTTAAAGAAGCCGAGCAGGTTTAATAAATATACCTTTCCTGGTTTATAGCCGTTCTGCGAGGGAGTAGAAGCCTTTTTTTCCGTGTTAAATACCTTTGTGTTGGTGTGACCAGTCTGTGATTGTTTGGCCTCCAACGTCATTTAAGGGAAAGCCCTGTGAAAAAATGTTTTTCTCTTTTAGTAGAACCACCAGCACTGTATACAGTAATATAACCCCCCTGGCGCTGTATACAGTAATATAAACCCCCTGGCACTGTATATACAGTAATATAAACCCCCCTGGCACTGTAGTATAGTAATATACCCCCCCCTTCCTGGCGCTGTATACAGTAATATATCCTCCGTTACTTTGAAGGACCGCATTGCCTGAACATGAGGCTGGTGTGTATGATACTCAGGCTCTTCTATATAAACTTTTTTATTTGCTAATCTTGCTTTGCTTTAGTACAGTTGTTGCGTTGTAACTGTACGCGACGTTCCGGTAAATCACGTCTTGTCTTGTCTCCGGATTTCAGCGGTGGGAGTTCAAGCACCCTCAGCCGTTCCTCCGCACGCGGGAATTCCTTTGGCAAGAAGGACACACGGCGTTCGCTACATACGAGGAAGCAGCAGAGGAGGTAAATTCTGTATATTGCTTTATGCTCTTTCGGGGTTCAGCGTGACAATGGCAGCACCACTTTTTTTATTGAGATACCCGTGATATCTGTCCCCTCGTGATATGGGGGGGGGGATTTACAGACCAAGTTAATTTTTAATGGTGGTCTTTTATTTCTTAATTATATTGAGAATAATTCCTAAGACAGATGTCTTCCTATTGATACGGGGGAGATTCTGAAAGCCTTTATTATTAGGGGGCCATCTTTATTGAAGATATCGTTCCCATGCTCCCGTTCTTTGAATGGATGTTTGTGACCTTAGGGGACAGGACAGCCTATTAATCATTCTTTATTATCTGACCTATGATCGAATTAATATAAAGATCCCTGTTCCATCCTATGGAGCATTTAGTCTTTTATTGATGGCACCTGATGTTGGGGTGGGGGGGAACTATCGCAATTCGGCTCATTTATTCACCAAAACTCCTTGATACTTTGTTGACCCGTCTCTATTTTTCATATTGAATTTAAAGGGATACTTAAATATATCTTTGTTTCTGGAAACAATACATTTTTGGCATTCAGATGCTTTTTTCCCAGTTTATAAACCCCGTTCCAGAATAATGTAGAAGTGGTGATCTTAGTATGTTTGGAGGAGAAGTGGTTGGCGGCACACAATGCTCCTGTATTTCAGAACACAAGTTCCGGGTCGCTCCTGTAGATGGCGCCGGTGCGCCATCGCCTTTCCCATTGCTTTCTCATAGCCCAGCCAAGTGACCTTAATTCACCTTCACTTTTAGCACATTAGCAGTTTTGCCTGAACTCTACCAAACAAGAACTGCGTTTGTTTCACGCCCGTTGCCTGTGACGTTTAATACTTCTTTTAATCGTTGAATATTTTTAAACTAAAAAGAATTTCTAGTTTTTTTTTTTCTTGTATTACAAAAAAAAAAGCCTTGCCTGAAACAGTTTTGAACACAAATATAGATCGCATAAGTTTTTCTTCCGTACGTCTGAAAGCAGTTTCTAAGCTTTAACCCTTATATTGGGGTCAACATTTAGCTGGTTAGTAACTGCAGAGTCCAAATCCCATGGCTCACAGCCAGCAGAGAGCCTTGATCTTCCTAAAATTACTTTTTTTTTTGTGACGAACAGTGGAATTAGTGGGCATAATGGAAAATCTTCTAATTAATTCAGAGAAGACTCTGGGATCTATCGTAGAAAGGCTGAACCCAACAGGCAGACATATTGTTTGCCTGTCTCCCGGCATGCCAAGCTTTCAGAATATTGTACAGACGGCCTTGATCATCCTGCTGATAGCGATGCAGATTATATAGTAATCAAGCCTCAATAAAGCCGGCTGTCGAGGCAGCCACTGAACTAGCGGTCATGCGTAGCTGTCAGACCTCAAGGACTAAGCATTCAAGGAACGATTTAACGAAACCGAGCATCTCAAAGTGTTCTTTGATTAATCAAACCTGTCTTATTAGAGTCAAATGCTGGCCCATTTCTGGTTCCTCGGTTTGAAATGTTGGATGAAATGTGATCCCCCCTTGTGGGCTTCTTACATCTTCGATATTGTTTTGGGGACTTCTTACATCTATAATAATTCTGAATTTGGGTTTGAATTTGTTGCTGCGTATTTCCTTCCGAAGTCTAAGCCCGCGATCGTCTCCTTCCGTCCTCCCCAGGTCCTGCAGATACTGGATTTCTATGCCGGTGTCTATGAGGAGCTCTTGGCTATCCCCGTAGTGAAAGGAAGGAAAACCGAGAAGGAGAAATTTGCGGGAGGCGATTACACCACAACCGTGGAAGCTTTTATATCCGCCAGCGGACGGGCCATTCAGGTGGGTGTAAAATGAACGGTTCAATTAATTTATTGAGATGACCAATTGATTTTTATGATGTTTGTTCTGTATTGAATTGTCTTTGTACGTTTTCTGTATTTTCTTACTTTTTTATATATATATATGCTTAATATAAAAAAAAATTATGGTTTAATTCTCTACACAAACTGAGTTCAGTAAGAAATGACCGACGTAGTTTCCGACCCTTAAGAGATGCTTTGGGTTTTAAGTGGCCACCAAAGTTGTCACTGTGAGCTGTATGAAGCCAAGCCTAGCAGAGCTGTCGCTGTCCTTGTGGCACCTGAGCATTCCTTGTACAAGTTCAGATCTGCTCCCTGGGTAGAACTTGGCCATGAGTAGGCTCTATTGAGTTTATAATGTATATAATATCCCATTGCCTTTAAATGCATTTATTTAACCATCTTTTATAGGGTGCGACGTCGCATCATCTCGGGCAGAACTTTTCCAAAATGTTTGAAATTGTCTTTGAAGACCCCAAGACCCCAGGGGAAAAACAGTATGCCTACCAGAACTCCTGGGGGCTTACCACTCGGACAATCGGAGTGATGACCATGGTCCATGGAGACAATATGGGTCTGGTGTTGCCTCCTCGTGTAGCCTGTGTACAGGTATGTAGTTCTTTAAGAGGTAGGAGTTCTCGGATTAAAATTCCACGGAGAGCTTGAATCAGGGCGATTATGGCCGCTGGCAACATTGAGCATTAATAGGTTAACTGAAAATGGTAATGTTGGGATACTGGGGGTTCTGTAAGCCATTAGTCGGTGTGGGATCTGACATGTTCCGGTCATTGCGCTAAATGTTTTAAATATAGATGTTAGAATAGAGTCGTCGATGGGACATGCAACGTTCTCTGAAGAACAAGGAACGTTCTAATCTATGCCTCTTTCCTCTAGGTCATTGTTATAGCTTGCGGAATTACAAACTCTCTCTCGGAGGAAGACAGAGATGCCCTCCTAAAGAAGTGCAACCAGTATCTGAAGCGCCTCTTGAACGCAGACATCCGAGCCCGCGCCGACCTGCGTGACAACTATTCTCCGGGATGGAAGTTCAACCACTGGGAGCTCAAGGTCATTGTCCTAGCAGTATTTTCTCTTCCGTGCCGTCTGCCTCTCTGTGTCCTGGTTAAGGGTACATTGAAACATATAGGGGGTTATAGCAATTTGCTGATAGGATATTTTTTCTGTCTTTTTTTTTTTATTATTGCTCTTTATCGCAGTTTCCTCATCCGGTCATAATTGGCTGTAAATGGTATATTATAAAACAAAATATATTGAAAAAACAGGATCTCGCTGTACTTTATGTGTGACTAATTAATGGGTTTTAAGCTCATATTGGTTAAACATTGGTACTGGGAAAGATAACGTATTGCAGCGACTACTTTTACTAAAAAGAAAGTATCCGTACAGAATGCTTTGCCGCTTAATGTATATTATATCTTGTGCTCTATACTGTAAGGGGATTATTTTATCAGAAATTGAGAGTTTTAAAGCACAATATAATTGCTAACAATAATAATTGGCTATTCTATAAGTCCGCCTGCACGTCGGGCTTGAAAGAACATTTAGAAATAGAAAACGCTACCTTTCCCACCCGAGGAGGCAGCTTATAGAACGCAAGCGTTGATGCTCTAGAGCCATAACTTTCTTCCAGATCTCTAGTCCCCTGTCCACCAAAGTTTAATACAAGCCGATAAGCATGCGAGTTCTGTACATTAAGCGAACCCTTATAAATACATTCACGGGATTGCTGACTGTTATTGACTGTTATTGATGGGTTCAAACGGCCAAAAGATGAGGGAGAAGGCAACGAAATTGTTCAGATAATGCCAGTATTGCCACATTCTGCCTCATTCATTTGCTTACACAATATATAATAATTCCTTACTTTGAGAACAAATATCTCAAACAAAAGGCACAGATATTGATGTAAAAATTATAAATCCGGTGAGTTTAATTTAGTTAAAAGCTCTGCCGGCAAAAGTGCCTCCTTCTGTGTAAGGATCAGGATGAGGGAGAAGAGTCCTTCCATACAGACTGTGTGGGAATTAGGGTGTGAGTGACTGAATGAAACGGTTCATTCCCCTTTAAGTAAATGTACTGTGTTTTTATAACTTCATTGACTGGTAGAAGTTCTCTTCTAGTGAATGATCTCTTTAGGTTCCATGAACTCTTCTCCTTAAATCACCATCTACTTATGTTGTAAAGGCAGGTCATAAAGCGATACTCGGGTAACCTTAAATTAACATTTAGCCTTTATAACTCAGTTGTTATGCTATAGGAAGTCTTCTGTTGACAATAAAACTGTAAAGAGCTGAATAACACGTCTCACGTGACACGGTATTCGATAACTCTGACTAAATATTTATCGAGATCGGAGCACCTTCCGTAGCCCTGGTTCTTTTAATGAAGAATTATTTTCTTCATTAAAGGGAGCCTGAAAGGATACTTTTGGGCAAGTAAATTCCCTTTAATGACCCCCAAAAAAAACATTTTTGCATTTTTAATTTTTTTTAATCACTGTATGACATTTTCCAAGTCTATTTCTAAGCAGAACTTTCTTTTTATAAAAGAAGTTTAAGTGGGTGAAACGCGTTGGGTTTCTACACGCAAAAAAAAGTGAGATTTGGACATATGAAATTTTATGTGTGTTCAAAATTGTGAAACTCATTTTATATTATTTTTCTGTACGTTTAAATAGGCTTCTGCAGTATTTCTATTCATAGCCCTAATTCCTCCCCAGGCTAGAAATGTATGCTATAGCATCTTTCACAAGTGGAAATACCAGCCCCTTTTTTGTTTTGTTACTATTTTTTGGAAATAAATGTAGATTTTTTTTTTGTTTCCCATAAAAAGCACATTTTTAATTTTTAAAAATATCCATAAATGAATAGAACGCCCGATGGGAAGCATTCTAACATGGATTAATTTTTAATTCTAAATATAAGCGAACCGTTTATTTGATGAAGGGTCAGAATACTCAGAATGAAGAAGCGTGAGAAATTATGAATGCTATGGGGGGGGATCGTGCACAGGACTGTGAAAAGTGAAAATGTTATCAATAACCTTAGAGAAGATAAAAGGCATCAAAAGAATATATTTTTTCTTATATTGAAATAGGGTGGAAACCACAACAGATCCCAGGTTGTGGAATTTATCATTGGGAAATTTTTTGGGATTATTTGGTTTTATTTAATTGCTTAGTGTATAAAATTGGAAAAAACATTTTTTTTGGGGGGTGGTGGGGGTGATACATTCCTTATAAGCTCTGGAACTGTACAGAGGGAAGTGTGTGTGTGTGTTTATGTATATAAAATTTTGTCCATTAAAATAAGATGCGAAATCCAGCATAGACGGGGTTAACATTTTAAATGACTATTGTAGCTGGTAACGGCTGATTTTTTTAATGGAATCTCTTCATAGGCGTACAGAAACCCTTTATCACTCCCATCACTCCTGTGTTCCAATGGCCCTTTATCACTCCCATCACTCCTGTGTTCCAATGGCCCTTTATCACTCCCATAATGTTTTTAATTCTCATTTTGGTAATGGCACATAATCCGTGCTTCATCAATGCCAGTGTGTTATAAAAATAAGTCTATGAATATTATAGCTAACATTGTGTGGCATTTGATGATACTGAACTCGCATTATCCTTTGCAGGGAGTTCCAATCAGGCTTGAAGTTGGCCCAAGAGATATGAAGAACCAGCAGTTTGTAGCCGTCCGACGTGATACGGGGGAAAAAATAACTATCCCAGAGGATCAGGCTGAAAACAGGCTGAGGAGCATCTTAGAGGAGATCCAGGGAAATCTATACAACAGGTGAGTTTTCTGATTATCTTCAGTCATATCTGAGAAGGTGTGAAGGCTTCAGCCAGATAGTGGGGAGATCTGTGATCGTTTAGGGCAGAGAGAGATAAACAATTGGAGGAAAGCTACAAAAATGGCTTAAATGGTACAATGAACATTGGAGGAAGGAGCTCCAAGGAGCCAGTAAAAAGAAACCAAGCGCTTAGAAGTTACTGTCTGTCTACTTTTTGTCATATGACATTGTTGTGATCTTATGTAGGTCAACGTATTATTCTCTTATCGTATCCGTTTCAGAGCGCTCCATGATCTTACGAGCCACATGGTCGTAGCGGACACAATGGAGGAATTCCAGAAGCAGCTGGACTCGGGAAAAGTAGGTTCTTCTAATGGGCTGGAATAAAATATACACGACTCCATTTAACGCTGTCTTACACCGTAGTCTTATACAGTGAGCTCTAGAATGTCTTAAGGCATCAACGAATAGCACATGGGCAAACGAGAACGTACAAGCTGTCCCCCATGCCCTACAAGCTGTCCCCCATGCCCTACCAACTGTCCCCCAAGGGCTGTATTTAAAAAAAAAAAAAAATCCCTTTTTGAAACTCAAGTTCTGAATCTTGGAGCAGTCACTATGGAAACCAGTGTAGAATGTCCTTGCTGATTGTGGCGCGTCTATCCCTTTGCACTTGAATTCTTCTTTTGGAATACGACCGTATTAACCTTGGCTCTTCCCAAGGGGGTCACCCACCTGTGGTTTTTTACTTTCTATCGCACTGTATTTCCCATGGTCCTTTGCTTCACATCGGAGGTTGCCAACCTATAGACGTTCAGCTGTGCCTCCTAAGATCTTTGGCCATCCAATGTGGGCAAAGCCCAAAGATATTTAAGGGCAGGAAAACGTCTCCCTCTTATCGCTTGCATGTTTTATCATCATTAGGCGACGAGGTGATAAGAGGTGAATCCGTTTTGGACGGCTACATGCATTATAATTGAGGTGTCATTGGGTTTATCCAAGTCAAGTGCCAAAAGGTTGATTTCTGGCGATGGTGCTCTAAGGTTGGGTTATCAGCAGTAATTTAGCGGCCAATTATATTCGGACAGTTTATTGCATTTCTATGCAATTTCTGGAATAGGGCCAGTTGGCCTGTAAATGCGTGAACCAACAAAAGAAAAAGTAACACGTAGTTAGAAATATTTGTTACCTACAAGTTAATTGCCTAGGGTCAGCAGAGAATATTTTCATGAGAAGTAGTTGCCCTGGGTCATTTTTACATGTCGGCACTAAGCGGCTGAACCCCAGAATCCCATTTTCTCGTGCGTTACGGTGTCATGAGAGCGACAGGCAGAACGCGGTTAATCATTGAACTAAATAAGCTGTCGTCTCATGCAAGGATACGGAGCGCTCAAAAATAAGAAAACATATATTTTAATGTGACTGCAATAAGGAACACAGACTGTTTCTGGAGGATATATATATTAAATCACGAGGCGAGTCGTAAACTCGAGCATAACAATGGCGAGGCCGAAAAACAAAAAGATTGCGATGCCACAAGGACCCCGACCGCTAACATAGTGTAGAACGTGGTGAGTTTATACCCCGCCGGCTGTAAATACTTCATCTGTATTGTAGAGTTATTGTTCTTAGTTCAGCTGGATAAAACCAGGATAATCTCTGAGACTGTGCTAGCGGGTAAAGTGGGTATTCACTAACCATTTCTGCTGGTCTCCCCAGGACCCTCGCTGTCTTAGACCCTAGAGAGTTCAGCGTTCTCAGAGTGCTTATTAAAAATTCTTAAGATAAGTCATCCATTCGAGCTGGGGAATTGAACACTTCTGGTGGAAGGCTGTTCCGTGTATCTCTACCCCCTTCTCAGTAAAGTAAAACTTTACATCTAAACCTCTGACCCGCTAGTTGGGGTTGCATCCGTCTGAGTCGAGCAACACCCAATGGGGGGGTTAGAGTCATCCATCCGAGTTGAGCAACACCCAATGGGGGGGTAGATTAATCCATCCGAGTCAAGCAACACCCAATGGGGGGGTAGGGTTATCCATCCGAGTCTAGCAACACCCAATGGGGGGGGGTTATCCATCCGAGGGCAAACACCCAATGGGGGCATCCATCCGAGTCGAGCAAACACCCAATGGGGGGGCATCCATCCGAGTCGAGCAAACACCCCAATGGGGGGTAGAGTCATCCATCCAAGTCCAGCAAACACCCAATGGGGCTAGGAATGTGAAGCTGTCTCATAAGCCTGCAAAGATTATTTAAAATGTTATATATTTTGTTTAAAATATTTTATATTTTTATTACTGAATAGAATTTAAGAACTTATAAAATATGGGGAGGGGGGCAGAGAGTTTTGTCCCAAAGTCATTTTTTGATCAGCCTCACACTGATTTAGCTATCTCGGTGAAGAATTTTTTTTCTTAAGTTTTGAAATAATTTTCTGAGCTCTTCCGCTGTTTTTGCAGTCGTGGCGGTAAATGCCGTTTCTGAAGCCGCGCTGTATAAAATATTCCGCCTTCTATAATCTCCCGTATGTGCTGAAAAAGCATTTCCTAAAATGGCTTTGGATGAAAAATATTTACTAAGATAAAGCGCAATAAAATGTCAGTGCTGGGTTGGCATCGGCAATCCACGGGGGCCAAACGCTGTCAAGGCCGATCTGTCTGAGATAAAGATCTGTTCGTGACCCGAAGCCTTGACATGGAAGCCGTCCTGTTTACCGCTCCGTGCGACAGCACTTCAGACTTTATGATACGTAATTAGCAGCGTCCGGAATGTATAGATATCACGGCATTAAATCCGCTCGTCTTCCTGCGTAACACTTTCACCGCTGGATTGTTTTTTTTTGGGGGGGGGGCGACATCACCCTTTATGTTCTGAGCTGCTTCTTCTGTATGTTGGTTTACAGAACAAGCGTTTATCACATGTGACCGGGAATGAATGATAGAGCCTATCAGTAACGCGTTATCCGTGATAAGAAAGTGAGAACAATAAGAATTCCCCCGGATTGCATTAATCTCGTAATATGTTGTAATTGGCACAAAAGCCAACATTAATTGCACTCTCTACTGTGTTAAGCGGATGAATGAATTAATTAATGAATGAAGGAAAAAATGAAAAATGTGCATCTTATGTGTAAATGTTTGTCACCGAGTCTGCAACAGAAAAATCTAAGAAGGAGGGCTACACATAGTTGTGTGCTTTGCTCCATTTGTGTTTTACTGGGAGGGTGGTAGATAAGTGCAGTAACCTTCCAGCAGAAGTGGTAGAGGGTAATACAGCGAGGGGATTTAAACATGCATGGGATAGACATACGGCTCCTGAATCTAAGGCAAACTAGATGGTTCAAATGGGGCTTATCCACCATTAAATGCTTTGGTTCTATATTCTTGCAGGACGTTATAAATCACCCTCATTATTTGGTTTGAATGGATTTATTGTAAATATATTAAAAGCAGACCACGCGAAAGCCCTCCTGTTTTATGGCCAAACTGAGCCCGAGTCAGCGACTAAGATATTGTATATAATATCACTGGATGCACCAGAAGCGGCCAGAACACTGACTGTGACCATGGGGTTCTGTAGAAGAACCATCTTTGTCTCATTCATTAACGCTGCGCTCTCTCCCCAGAATTCTTGGCCGGCGCGGGTCTCGATTTACTGTTATTTCACTGTTGAGAATTTCCTCCATCGTCCGTTTTATGATTTATTACTTTTTATTAAAATTTTTCAGATTGTGCAGATTCCGTTCTGCGGGGAGATCGACTGTGAAGACTGGATAAAGAAGACCACGGCCAGGTAAGTCTCTGCTCCTGCCGATGCTTTTTATTTTTTACATTTCTTTTTTTTTCTTTTTTTTCCCCCTTGCCATATTTTGCAAAATACGTATTTGGACGGCCAACTGTGCATTGTTGTTTTTTCTTTTTGTTTTTTCCTGGCGTTTCGTAGACAGCATTTTATTTTATTTTTTTGTTTTGTTTTACTTGCAACATTGTCTTTTAGGTATGCATTTATTTGCTTCCTCCACACCGATAAGGAGTGTGCATCCATTTATTTTTCTGGTTGAAAATATTTTAAGCGTATTTTTTGATTTATATAGCGCTATCAGTTTTTTGTTTTTTTGTTGGCTATATTCAGTTAGGAGAAATAAGCGCGTGTGTGTGTAGATTATTCACATATTTCCCGGATTTTCAAGTCTGCCTGGTGTAATAATGGTGCGTCGATCATATGGACGGGTACCGGCAGGGTTTTAATGAAAGCCCCTGCCGGTGGGTGAGAACGCCCGTTTGCCGCTCTTCTAATGCCTGTGAGGGGCAGCATAAACTTTACGTAGGTAACGAGTGTCGCTATTCCTTTTAAGTAACTATGTATGCGTTTTCTAACAGGGACCAAGACCTCGAGCCCGGGGCGCCTTCTATGGGAGCCAAAAGCCTCTGTATCCCGTTCAAACCTCTGAAGGAGCTGGCGGCCGGCGCCAAGTGCGTCTGCCAGAAAAATCCCGCCAAGTACTACACGCTGTTCGGGCGCAGTTACTAATTGAGGAGAAGAACCGTACCCTTCCGCCGAGCTTTGTTTTTTTTTTTTTTATTAGGAACTAAACCTCAAAAACTAAATATAGGACCCATGTGTTGTGTAGCTAATGCTTTGCATCGCTACACTTATTTTCTGAAAAGATCCCTAATAAAAGAAATATTAATTAATTCTGTTGTCAGATACTTATTTCTTACAAAGTGAATGAACCATCAGCGCTTTTTAATTTTAATGGACATTATATTTGCTTTCATAGACCTGCACAAGACTTTTTTTTTTTTGAGTATTTTATTATATTTTAATTAACTATTTTTTCAATGCTTTGGGGGTCCTCATTTGTTTTCTCCTTGCCATAATGTATTCTAGGAGGGAAATTATCTAAAATATTTAAAACGGCATCTTCAATAAATCTATTCGATAAAGCATTAAGTAGGCAAGTTTTTTTTTTGTAGTGTTGCAAATAATGAAAATTGAATTTAATTATTTTAAATTACTTTGATACAGATGTGAGAAATAATTGATAAAACAACAGTGAATATAAAAAATGCCGGCTTCTTGTGATGTTAAAGAATGAGACAAAGATAAATCATGACAGAACTTTTCCCGCCTTTTTAATGTGACCGATAACGTGAACAATTCAATTGCAAATCAAGCTGAAATCTTTGAACGGGAAAATAAATAAAAACGATAACCTGGTTGCATAAGTGTGCACACCCTTAAACTAATACTTTTTGTGGAAGCAGCTTTTGATTTTTTTGCAGAAATCAGTCTTTTAGGCTATTTGCCCACTCTTCTTTACAAAAGCGCTTCAAGTCTGTCAGATCGTGAGGACATCTTCAGAATTTTGCGCTTGATGTGTAAATGGACGGTAGTACGCGGGGCCACTAAATTAGGCTTACGTTTTTGTCTGATGTATTTCCGGTTTATCCTACCTTTTCGAGTAATTTTAGAATGTGATTGGGATTTTGACAAAGCTGCTTGATCCTAAAGCAAATATGGCGGTTCGGGTGTCGTTTTAACATATGATAGCTGAGTGGTTCTCCCCGTATGCATTTGCCCCTTTTCCCTATCCCAATCACAGCATTTAATATAATTAAAGGAATGAATACAAACTATATTTGTCAATGTAATTGTTTATTTTCTTTATAAGTAAAGGGAATATGTTATATCCCCGAGAAACTCCTTGTGACGATGCATGCGTGCATGAAATGAGTGAAAAACCTTTGGTAAGAAAACCCTTCAAAGAAAAATGGCAACAAAAGTGGCAGAAAAAAAATAAAAATTAAAAACAAACACTGACAACTGGTTGCGTGCATTTGTTATATATATATATAATATATATATTTGAATTTTATAAATATGGGGTAGGTTTGTACATCCATCAACTGCTTTGTTGCCATAACCATCTGTTCAGTGGTCCAAACTAGAGCCGGACTGGGGATGGCTAAACGACCCTGGCCCTTTAAGCCAAGTAATTGCCTATGCACAGCCCTGTTTATCCGGCCGGCGGCTGTCCATGTTTAGTCCAAACAATGTATCCCTAACACCTTATATCATATTTACATACAACCCCCCCCCCCTGACATATTTACTTTCCTTTAGCTTCTGCTGCTTTAACCCACCTATCCTAATTGTTGCAACAGAACCATAAACCCGAGTGAATTCCTGTTATTGAGAGGCAGCGTTAGCGGCTTTCGGCTTGGGCTGAGCAGGGGCCCGTGCTGCGAGCGCTCACTCAAATGACCCTTTGAGAAAATTTATTATTTTACTGCGCCATAAAAAGCTTTCTGAAGGTGATGAGCTCTGATTGGCAAAACATAAAAGCTACATGGAAGATCCCCAGTTCCTCTACGGACAGTAGAGTCTCAAGAAAGATAGAGGCAACATGAGTCGATACACCGGCAGATCCAGCCGGCTGATCCTTATGTGTATAGTTAGCTTTTTCCTATTTTTGACCGAAATGGTGGTCGGGTACGTTGGGAACTCCCTCTCCCTCTCGTCTGACGGCTTTGCGGTTCTTTCCCACCTCATCTCCATGATAATCGGCTTGTTGGGAGTCCGCTACAGCCGTGTTCAGTGGCACCAAAGAAACACCTTTGGCTTCCTGAGAGCCGACGTGGTCGGAGCCTTCGGTAACGCCGTCTTTGCCGCGGCGCTGATGTTCAGCATCCTGGTGGAAGCCATCAAAAGGTTCATCGGCCCGGAAAAGACCGAGAACGCGCTGTTGGTCCTCATC
This sequence comes from Spea multiplicata, assembly GCA_009364415.1. Classification (NCBI taxonomy): domain Eukaryota; kingdom Metazoa; phylum Chordata; class Amphibia; order Anura; family Pelobatidae; genus Spea; species Spea multiplicata. The sequence continues at coordinate 32,837 of VKOC01001195.1, read as the reverse complement.
GTGGGAATCCTCGGCTTGGTCATCAATCTTTTAAACTATGTTATCTTCATGGACTGTTGCTTTCCTAAGAAATCCCCGTGTGAAGACCTTGAGAAAGGTAAGTGTTTCGGCAACGTGCAACAATCATCTCAAAATATTTTTAGGTATTACGGTAAAAAAAAATATATATATATATATTCTGTATGGTGGCTCTTGCCAACTTTTTTATTTGTTCAGACGAGTCTAGACATAAAAATATTTTCACTCAAACAACTTACTACTGAAGAACAATTCCTTTAATTATAGTACATTATTTCCCATTATTTATTGCGCTTGATTGCATGTATGCAAAATAATTTACAATATTCACTCTCCCCACTAATTTAAGGTAACGTTCTTGCTTCTGCTAATACGCTTAAATAAGTCTAATTTTGGTCAGTTTTTGGTGTTTCATATTATGTATATTATAGTATTTATGCTAATTTTTTAACTATACCAAGAAATTTTTATTCATTAAATAATATTATTGGTCATCAAATACAACATACAATTTATTTTTCTCTTCAATCTCTTCTATGGGAGTTATTTTGCTGACTTCTGGACCAAGAGTAAGGTTGAACTCGTCCATCCAGATGCAGACATCTCATTATTTTTTACAATGAATATATCCAAATAAAAATCCATAGAATCGTACAATCAATGGGCAGCTTAAGATGTATATAAATATCTTCCCCCCCCCCCCCAACTATATCAACTATAATTATTTATATATATATATATATACACTAGAATAAATAAAAACCCATTGCATCATGGTATAAGCAGTGTAGTATTATTATTATTATTATATTGTTCTATGTAGTGCTAACATATTCCGGAGCACTGTACAGCAATTAAATATTAAATTATGTTTTTTTATATATATTTATTTATTTTTAGCAATACATTCTTACAATTATTGTATACATAGAATTGCAAAATATTTTTTTTTCTATATTTTTAGTTCTTACACATTGGACTTCACTTTAACCGATAATTTCCGCTTATCTGCTCCGTGGTGAGGTTAAGAGATAGCGAGGTAACTCCTGCGGTATATAATGACTCTAAAGTTCAGACTTCCACGCTGAAAACCCCCTGTGGAATTTGCTAACATTATTATTGTTTCAGGAATGGAATCCACTCATTTCCTGGGACTTCCTATGTAGGAAAGGCGGATGGGGCAGGGGTTGTGTTGGATTTCTGCAGGTTTCCGGCAATAAATGGAGATTAATGCCATATATAAATATTTTGAATACATCACTTAAACTTAAATATTATATAGGTGACCAATTCCGTGGTCACTTACTGGAGAAATGTATATATCGAGGGTGATACACCGTTCAGAGATTATCTTCGGAGTCTGCATCTGGATGGCAGGAGAGGCTTACGAAGCTGCAATGGTTTTTGGTGGGTTTAGGTCCAATTGCTGAACTAGATATAGGTAGCGGAATAACTTTCTCGGTTCTCTCCCTTTTTAATAAATATCTCGGTTCACTAAGCAAAGGGGGATTGTTCCCCAAAACCAAAGTTTATCAAATGCCAAGTTGGGGTTAATTTACAACAAACTCATAGATACTTGCAAGCGCTGTGATTGCGCAAGTTCAATATCCAGAGCTGCCATCAGGTATGGCTGTAAGGGGCTTGTGGTAGGGACGTCGGGAGGGGAAGGCAGAGGGGTAGGAGACCTTCTACCATAACTGTGTTCAATTGGTTATCTAGGTGGATAGGAAGCCCAGCCGGAGAAAGTGGTAGAAAAAACATTAACATCCCTTCTGTAATGCAAAAATCGGGGCTTGGTAATGAAGGGGTTAAAAAGTGCTCCTGTGAATGGAATATGTGAATACGGCTGCGCTGCTTCTCAACACAGAATACAAAATACTTATTTACCAGCATCGGAATTAAATGTCATAGAAAGCTCTGTTATCGACATATAATCAGTTCATGGAGCAAACAGAGATATTTGCAAGGCGTTTATATATAAAAAATACAGTCTGGGGTCACTGAGCTGATTTCATGATTGCAAAGAGGTTTTCTAACGATCAATTAGCCTTTCACACTTACACTTGGATCAACGTGCCACACTTACACTTGGATCAACACAGGAGTCATGGGAGTGATAAAGGGCCATTGGAACACAGGAGTGATGGGAGTGATAAAGGGCCATTGGAACACAGGAGTGATGGGAGTGATAAATGGCCATGGAACACAGGAATGGGAGTGATAAAGGGCCATTGGAACACCTGGCCATTGAACACAGGATGATGGGAGTGGGTTACAAGGGCCATTGAGTGATGGGAGTGATAAAGGGCCATTGGAACACAGGAGTGATGGAGTGATAAAGGCCATTGGAACACGGGAGTGATGGGAGTGATAAAGGGCCTCTGTACACCTATGAAGATATTGTATTAATAATCAGCCTTTCCAGTTACAATAGTCATTTAAAACATTAACCCTGTCTGTGCTGGATTTCTGATCCGTTTCATGTTATTTAAATGGGCAAAATGTGCTTTTCTTTCAAAAGGAAATTTCTAACTTTATAAGATATAGTCTAATTATAATATGAATAGTTTATTTGAAATTCCATGCAACACAATTCATTTCAGGACTGCTTTTCTCTTTTCTATATTCTTTCCAGAAAAGGTTTTTATAAAAAATTGTATTTTATTTTTTTACTTGTATGTTGGCAGTGAAATGATTGTCAGGCTTTAGGTATTCAATAAGAGGTAATCCAAGTCAATTAGAGGAATACAGTATTTTTAGCGCATTGTGATGTCAGTTACTAAAGTCACTTTTTTTTTTTAACTTAATGACCTTTGGAATAATGGCAGATTATATAATGCGCTCATTAACCCTTTTAATGCATTGGAGGGAACAATACACTGTTCGGCCGTGGCACCAAAAAGCCTTTAAATGAAACATTGTCATCACTAGTTTAATAATGGCAGTTGGTTTTTACAGTAGTTTTGGTTAATGATAATGTCATTTTGGTTAATGATGATGTAATCATAGTAATAAACATGAGTTTGTTATATTTTGATTCAGTAAGAAAGGGTTTGATATTATGGACATGAAGAATGGGAGGTAGCTAGGTGGCTCGCCTCTCTATGAGCTGTTGATGTGCATATCTGGGAACCCTCCAGGTTTGGCCCAGGGGCTCCGAGTGAAGCGCTGCTTCTCTGGATCACCGCTAGGTATCTCTGGGTCTCTAGAACACCCCACTCCCCGCCCCTACCACTTTTAGCACCAGCGGACCACCCATTTATGTCCGTGGACCACCTACCAATGTCAGCAGGACCACCTACTGACACCAGTAGACTCAACTACCCACATCTAGAAAAGGGAGGGCTCCGGGTAGCTGGGACCTGAATGTTCTCAGGTATGCTGATATTACCGGCAATGAATTGATCCCCTAAAGAGCGTTCTATGAATGGAATGCCTTTCCATTATGACTCCCACTACGTGACCCAAAATCACCGCCCTATTATAAATGGAAATATCCATGGCACTCTTGTGCCCCAAAAATTAGAAAGTTTAGAAAATTATGGATTTTGTATAACAAAAAAAAGTAAACAATTCTATGACATACTGGCGCACCCTGCTGGTTATTCTTGGGAACTGCGCTGTTGGGAGCAACACTTACCCCTGGAAAGTTTGTTGTTAACCGGCAATGGTTAGTAGACTGGTTTCAGAGTTTACTTTTAATACATTGACGGCCGTAAAGCAGATGGCTACAACCCAAGTGTCCCTGTATAGAAGGGACAGTCCCTCCTCAGGACTCAAATTCCTCTGGGAATCAGTTATTCGGTTACACATTGTATATACCGTAGGGTAGTGCTTTGCACCATGTGAAATGTCTATGTCTCGTGGAAAGAAAATAGTCTTCCTGTGTGTCTGATGTACCCCATGGGGTTAATAAGCTATGGTTGACTGACAATGATTGTAATAATGATAATCTGTAGTTTCCAAGTAATCCTGTAGGGGGCGGCGGAGGATTGAAAGAAAGACAGGTCTTGCAGTAAATCTGTCATGTGTGATTACCAGTATGCCGTGGGTGACAAGTCATGTTTGTGGATTATCTTTATGCAGCACATTGTGTTAAAATGCGGAAAGAACTTCTGTGGGTCAAATATCACCTTACATTAAAGCTGACGTCCCACGGAAAAAAAAATCTCTGTGAGCATAAACCCCAGCGCTGTATACAGTAATATATCCTCCAGCGCTGTATACAGTAATATAACCCCCAGCGCTGTATACAGTAATATAAACCCCCAGCGCTGTTACCAGTAATATAAACCCCAGCGCTGTATACAGTAATATAAACCCAGCGCTGTATACAGTAATATAAACCCCAGCGCTGTATACAGTAATATAACCCCCGGCTCTATATACAGTTAATATAACCCCAGTTCTGTATACAGTAATATAACCCCCGGCTCTGTATACAGTAATATAACCCCCAGTGCTGTATACAGTAATATAATATCCAGTGCTGTATACAGTAATATAATATCCAGTGCTGTATACAGTAATATAATATCCAGTGCTGTATAACGTGATAACCACCCCTAGTACTATATACAGTAATATCCCCTTTAATAGCCCATTGTGAAAATGTAGTGATTTAGTGTGTTGCCCAAATGCCAGCCCTCATGGAAACCTTGTTTGGTCTTTTTTTAAACATATACATTACTGAGTCACCTGCATTCAAGCAGGGATATCAACATAACATACTACAAGCAAAAATCACCAATTGGAAGTCTTTTATATATGATCACAGTAGTGTAGAATGGGAAGGAGTAAACTTCATACTGTGTCACCCTGAGACTCAGGGGAAATCCCAGGGATGTTGGTATGTTGTTAAAGAGCATTTGAAGTGAATGTAGGAGTTTCCAGATACAGCCCGGGTATAATCCTGGAGATGTGAGTGCGAAGAAGAGATAATGGCTGAGACGAGAAGAAAGTTGAAAATAAGAGTGTGCTCTTATCTCCAAATACTCTCCTAACCAGAGATATAGGGAGGCACAGTGCTGTTAAGGGCTCTGTATGTATGTATGTATGTGTATATATATATATATATATATATATATATATATATGATGGAACGGGCTTAAAATGACAGTCTAATGTGCTTATAGCTTCACCAACAGATATTGTATATTTAAGTACTTTGTAAATTCTAACGTGTATATGAAAGCCGGATTGTCCCTTTAAGTGAAATAATGTTAATGTCGTTACACAGTAACAAGGGAAGTAGCAGCTTTCCATTTCTGGCACAATATCCTCACAGGGAAACACTCTGCTGGAGACTGGGGGAATTTTACTAAGAATTAACATATTTTACCCCCTTTCCATGTGCCTATTGTGCCATATAGCTTGGCTCGTGTCCCTGCTGCTTTGGCTGAGCCTGTCATGGATCTTCAGACCACACTAGGGTTCTTCTCTTTGTCTCCCAAAACCAGCATTGAGCAGCCTCTTCACATATATTTATTATCCTCTTTGGATCTAATGGGCCAGATGTGTTTGTGTGTATATAGTATAGAACAAATAAACACAAGGTTCCATTTTTACCCCAACATAGTTCTATCTGTTGTTAGTCCCTAATGGAACCAGATTACAAAGAGCACATTTACAAAAAGCACCTGGGGGTAACACAGGATCTAACAGCAGATAGACCAATTTAGCCCCTGAGCCTCAAGTTTTAGGTTATGACCACCTGTAACTCGGAACTTAAAAATGTATTTTTATTTGTTTAAATGTATTGTAAAGCTCCACCAGATAATTTTGTTGAATTAAACTATAATACCATTGATTTTGAATGCGAGTAGACTTATTCAAGTAAGGTTTGCATCTCAGACAAAAGACATTTATTTCTGATGGATACATTTCTCTTGCATTCCACCAAAAGAAACAGTTTATACCTTGTGTCCCTCTACCTATAACTAAGTGGAACCACGTGAATAAAGTATTAAAACAATCCCTACATTTGTTTTAAATGTCTGGTTAGATTAGCCAATGCCGGCTGGTTAAGCCATACTTTTAGGAATAGTTCTACTTAGGGAGTTTAAAGATTCTAAGGGAGGAGATCTAACAATGCCATGTTAGCAAAGACTGATTATCACAAACTTCCATTGCTCTGATTCCTGATAATTACCCTGCAGTTTGCTGAGAAGTCTTAGCAAGCAATAGAAGCTTCTGCAACCACTTTAGTGTTATTTGCAAACTGCAATGTGCAATTGACAGTAAGATAACCATCTACTAATATGTTAAGGTTCACATACCTTGCAAAGGGGACACTTTCTTATTATATTTTTTTACACGGGTCTCCAAAGGTAACACTGATTCCCTAGAAATTAATTATAAAAGGGGGGACAGGGCAAGGCTGGCAGTATTTAGCCGAAAAAGGCAAGTCCAGCCATGTGGCCCAGTAACCAAATCTGGCTCACTTAATAACATTTCTGGGAAAGGGGCCAAAGAAGCCAGTCCTGCAGCTCTTTATAGTATACACTGGTCGGGCTCCATCCATTCCTCTGGTTTAACTCAACTCATTAACGTTATTACTGATGGTAACATTGATTTTCATCGCTAGTATTAAAAATCACGACAGAGACAAAATAGCCATTTAATTAAAGTACATTTTATTTAATATTATAACATAAAAGCAGAAAAGTCCAACTAAATGGGCGTCACAGCTGATCATAGTGACAACTACCTCTGGACTCACGAAGAGTCTACCCTTCAGCACTCAGGAGAGAAAAAACCCCCAGACAGGGGAAACCTCTGGGGAACCATGGCTTGAAGGATTGTTCTTCCCTCTGGACACTAAGAGGTTAGCTGTGTATTTAGAATTTTATTTCCAGAATATGTGATCCGCCAAATACATCTCCTGACATATGGTTTAATTACCGCAAGTCATCTTCAAGAATGGCTCTGCGTTCATCATGGAGTATAATGTGATGGCAGACAAAAGAAACAGAATTGAATTAAACATGCGTGTGGACATAAGACGTGCTCCCAGTGCAGCCCTTTAATGAAGTGAAAATACTTAATTCAATAGTTAATGAACTGTACGTTAGATACAGCTAATGGTATGTTAGGATAAAGTCAACGTTGTTCAAATATCCCAGCCTCCCAGCGCAAAATCTGGCCAAGGGTTAAACTTACATAGTGTTTCCCCGGGAGGCTGGGATATATATAAATCCAGACCCAGCGAACGAGAGAAACAAAAAAGCCAATAAAAAATTACCCAAAAACCCAGGGAAGGACAGAAACAAAAATGCCATTTAACTAAATGTCCCAAAACGCACAGAAGGAGGAATTTAAAATGACCCCAAATCGAGGGAATTAAAAAACCCATTAAAAATGCACTCAAACCCAGCGAAGGAGAGGGGAAAAAGCCATTTAAAAAAATGAATGCCCCATTTAAAAAATACCCCCAAACCCAGGGAAAGACAGAAGCAAAAAGTCATTTAAAAAATGCCCCGAACCCACGGAAGGAGGAAAATAAAAACCCATTAAAAATGCCGGCAACTCCAGCGAAGGAGAGAAACAAAAAAAGCCCATAAAACAAAGGCTCGAAACCCAAGGAGGGAGAGAATAAAAACCCATTAAAAAAACTGCCCACAAACCCAGCGAAGGAGAAAAAAAACCATTAAAACATTGCCCCAAACCCAGGGAAGGAGGGAAACAAAAATGGTATTCAACCAGATGCCCCCAAACCCAGCGAAGGAAAGAAACAAAAGGAAGGGAAGAAAGGAAATAAAAAGCCATTAAAGAATGCCCCTAAACCCAGGGAAGGAAGGAAGGAAATACAAAGTCATTAAAAAAAATCCCCTCAAACTCAAGGAAGAAGGGAATGAAAAAAAACCCCAAACCTAGGGAAGGAGGGAAACAAAAATCTCATTAAAAAATGTCCCCAAACCAAGAGAAGGAGGAAAAATAAAAAGCCGTTAAAAATGCCCCCAAACTCAGGGAAAGGCCATGAAAAAATGCCTCAAACCAAGGTAAGGACAGAAACAAAAACGCTGTATTAAAAAAAAAATACCCCCAAACCCAGGGAAGGACAGAAATAAAGCCATGTAAAAAATGCCTCCAAACCCAAGGAAGAAGAGAAACAAACAAAAAAAACATTTAAAAAAAATTCCCTCAAATACTCCCAAACCAAGAAAAGAGAAAAAAAAAAACATTTTAAAAAAATGTCCCCAAACCCAGCGAAGGAGAGAATGAAAAACGTGTTTAATAAATGCCCCCAAATCAAGGGAAGGGAGAAACAAACAATTTTTTTTAAAAAAAAATGCCCTCAAACCTAGGGAAGGAGAGAAAAAAAAGCTATTTAACAAAAAACTCCCCCCAAACCGAGAAAAGAAGAAAAAAAGCATTTAAAAAATGCCCCTCAACCCAGCGAAGGAGAGGAATAAAGCCATGTAAAAAAATGCCCCCAAACCCAAGGAAGGAGAGAAACAACAAACAAAAAAAAAACATTTAAAAAAATGCCCTCAAACCCAGTAAAGGAGAGAAACAAAAACATTTTTAATAAATGCCCCCAAACCAAGGGAAGGAGAGAAACAAAAATGCAATTTTAAAATGTCCCTAACCCCAGCAAGAAGGAGGAAAATAAAAAAACCATTAAAATAAATGCCCCCAAACCCAGTGAAGGACAGAAACAAAAACGATGTTTAAAACAACTGCCCCCAAACCCAGTGAAGGACAGAAACTAAACTGCCATTTAAAAACAAAAATGCCCTGAACCCTGTGAAGAAGGGAAATAAAAAACCATGCTCAACAAATGCCCCCAACCCCAAAAAAACAGAGAGAATAAAAAAATACACATTAAAAAACAACAGAAACAAAGGACAGAAACAAAAACATTGTTAAAAAATGCCCCTAAAGGGAAGGAGGGACACAAAAACGCCATTTAAAAAAGCCCCCTAACCCCAGCAATGAAGGGAAATAAAAAGCCATCAAAAAACATCATTTAAAAACAAAAATGCCCCCAAACCCAGGGAGGGGGAATAAAATGACCGAAACCCCAGTGAATGAAAGAAACAATAAACCATGAAAAATGCCCCCAAACCCAGGGAAGGAGGGAATGAAAAAGCCATTAAAAATACCCCCAAGCTCAGGGGAGAAGGGAATGAAAAAAACTACATTTGAAAAATGCCCCCAACACCAAGGATGGAGAGAAAAAAAGCAATTTTAAAAAATGACCCCCCTCAGCGAAGGAGAGGGAAAAAAAGTATAAAAATGCCCCCAAACCCAGGGAAATAAAAAGCCATTAAAACAAATGCCCCTAAACCAAGGTAAAGACAAAAAATCCCTCCAAATCCAGGGAAGGGGAAAATAAAGCCATTTAACAAATGCCCCAACACCAAAGATAGAAATAAACAAAAACCCAAACCAAGGGAAAGGGGAAAATGAAAAGCAATTAAAAGAAATGACCCCAAACCCAGCAAAGGAGAGAAAAAAGATATTAAAAAACCCAAATGCCCCCAAACCCAGGGAGGGAAGGAGGGAAAGAAAAAGCCATTAAAAAAACAATAGCCCCAACCCTAGAGAAGGAGAGGGGAAAAAAGCCATGAAAAAAATGCCTCCAAACCAAGCTAAGGAGAGAAACAAAAACAATGTTTAAAAAAGCCCTCAAATCCAGGGAACGGGAGAAATAAAAAGCCATTAAAACAAATGCCCCTAACCACAAGAAAGCAGAAAGAACAAAAAAACTAATTAAAAACATGCCCCCAAACCCAGCGAAGACAGGAACAAAAACGTTTAAAAAAATGCCCCCAAACCAAGCGAAGGAGAACATAAAAAAACAAACGTCCCGGAGCTCCGCCACCGGCAGGCAAGGACCCCACCGCCGGCGTGGGACTCCCTTGTTGGCATACTTACCCCTTCTCCTGGCGTCACCTGCAAGAACACTGGGGGCGCGGCTAAGCTGCGTGGCTGGTATTGGGGCGGTGATTGACGGCTGGAGGCTCGGTCATGATGTCACCGTGGAGGCGGGGTTTTTGATTGGTGCCGGCTTTAAAAAGCCGGAAATCCGTTTCGTTGTTTCGTTCCGTCTCGCCCTGTTCTCCCTCGGGAGCCTCATCTTCTCTGGTTGTCTTCTCTACCTATGCAGCTGGGGGCTACCAAATTGTCCCTCGTTGAGAGAAACCGCCGTAGGTCGGAAGGCCTATGCTTCTACTGTGGTCAGAATGGTCATTTTGTGCTCTCATGTCCTAAAAGGTCGAGAAACTACCGCGCCCAGTCCAAGTGCAGGAGCCTTGTCTGGGTGAAGATTCCACTACTCCTACCTTCAAGAATCGTTTTCTCGTCCCCATTTCCTTGGAATGGTCTGGGGTGAAGATTTCCGCAATGTTAGACTCTGGGGCCGCTGTCTCCTTCATTTACTGTACTTTTGCCTTTCGGCACCAGATTCCTCTTTCCAAGTTGTTTCCTTCCGTTCCTATTTCCGCCATTGATGGTCATCCGTTACACCCATCCTACATCACTCAGCAGACTTCGCCATTGTTGTTGTCAGTGGGACTCTTTCATCAAGAATCTATTTCCTTCTATGTGATATCTTCTCCTTCATGTCCTGTTATCCTAGGACTTCCCTGGCTCAGACTGCACAATCCTTCTATCAACTGGTTTACGGAGACATCCCGGGATGGGATTCTACTTGTCATAATCGTTGTCTCTCTCGTTTTTCAATGTGTACCTCCATTTCTTCTATATCCCCTCCACTAGTGCCTTGGGCTTACCTTGAATTTCGGGACGTTTTCGACAAAAAACAAGCAGAGGTTCTTTCTCCCCACAGACCCTATGATTGCCCGATCGACCTTCTACCGGGTACGATGCCTCCTAGAGGAAGAAATTAAAGACAATCTGAATAAAGGCTTTCTCCAGTTACCATCTTCACTGTGCATAAAAACTTGGAATATCTCAGCAAAGCTAAAAGACTTAATGCAAGACAAACCAGATGGTCCCTGTTTCTCTCGAGGTTCCAGTTCTTCATCTCCTTCCGTCTAGGGTCTAAAAATGCTCTTTCTTGTCAATTTGTCTCCGAATCTGATGATAAGCCTCTTCCTGAACCCATCGTGCCTCCATCTCGAATTGTCGGTGCTGTTACTACCCAGCTGCACTCTCCATTGTTTTCTCGTATTTTGTCTGCTCAGTCTACGGTTCTCGTTGCTGGCCTATCAACACCCTATTTGTTCCTGACCGTGACGACGTCCTGGCATGGGCTCATCCGTCTCTCTGCCTGCTGGCCACCCCTGTTCTCCCCGCACTTGCGATATTTTGCGTAAACACTTCTGGTGGCCTACGATGGTCCAGGACTGTGATGACTTTGTTGCTGCCTGTATTCCCTGTGCTGTGGCCAAGACTTCCCATTATAAGCCTATGGGCCTGCTGCTTCCCTTGCCTATTCCCTCCAGTCCCTGGACTCATTTGGCCATGGATTTCATTGTGAAACTTCCTCCGTCGCATGGCTACACTGTAATTTTAGTCGTCGATGATAGGTTTTCTTAAATGGCTCCTTTTGTCCCACTGCCTAAATTGCCCTCAGCCCCTGATTTGGTTCCGGTGTTTGTCTCCAATGGTGTTCCTAAACAAATAGTGTCTGACCGAGGGGTTCAATTTACTGCCTTGTTTTGGAGATTGTTCTGTAAATCTTTTGGTATTTCTCTTCATTTTTCCTCTGCATTTCATCCCCAGACTAATGGCATCTCAGAGAAGGCTAATCAATCATTAGAGCAATACCTTTGTTTGATCATCAGGATGATTGGTCGTCGCTTTTGCCCTGGGCTGAGTTTGCCCGGAATAATGCTACCCGCGACGCTTCTAAACTCTCCCCTTTTTACTGCAACTATCGGTTTCACCCCTCCGCTGTTCCGGTTCTTTTACCCGACTCGTCCGTTCCTGCCGTTGATCTCCATGTTGGCCGTTTACAGTCCCTCTGGGATCAGGTTCATCGATATGTGTCCGATGCGTCTCGTACTTATAAAAGACACGCTGATTGTCATCGTAGGCTAGCTCCGTCCTATTCTAGGGGTGACCGTGTTTGGTTGTCCACCAAACACATTAAGCTTAAAGTGCCCTCTATGAAGCTTGCTCCTCGTTTCATTGGTCCTTTTTGCATTGCTGGTAAAGTTAATCCTGTTTCCTATAAACTCGTTCTTCCCTCCTCTCTTAGAATGTCTAGGACCTTTCATGTTTCCTTGCTTAAACCGCTCACTTTAATGATCGTTTAAAGTTTACTCCTTGTCCTGGGGCTCTATTAATCGATTCTCATGATGAGTATGAATTGCAGGCTATCCTTGATTCCAAGGTGGTTCGGAATTCTGTGCTTTACCTTGTGCACTGGAAAGGCTATGGACCTGAAGAGAGGTCCTGGGTCCTACTTCGGAGGTTCCATATGAAATTTCCCAACAAACTGGGAATTTTTCGGCCTTCGGCCGGCCCTCGAACTAGGGTTACTGTCACAGTTCCCGTCACCGGGTGTCCGATCTCTCTGCTCCTGGCAGGCGGATCGCCTCTTGCGGACGCCGGGTTCCCGATCCCACAGTTCCCGTCCGCGGATACTTGATCTACTACCTGTTCCGTGTTTACCCTTTCCGCTCTATTCTACCTGTGGAGTTCGTCTGGAGATTCCTTCACCTTTCTACTCAGTATCTATATTTACCTGCCCACACTCGGCCTCCTTGCTGTTGGGATCCTCTAAGTCCTGGTTCTCTGTTACTAAGGGCCTCTCTCTTGGTATCAGGGGATTGGGCAGAATAACTCCTGCTGTTACTAAGGGCCTCTCTCTTGGTATCAGGGGATTGGGCAGAATAACTCCTGCGGTGAGTGCCATTGTGCGGGTGGTCGTGACACCGTTTAAAAAAACGACTTCCCTCAGCGAAGGAGAGGGGAAAAAAACAGTAAAAATGCCCCTCAAACCCAGGGAAGAGGAGAGACAAAAACGCCATTAATTTAAAAAATGCACCCAACCCTAGGGAAGGAGAGGGAAAAAAGACATGAAAAAATGCCCCCAAACCCAGGGAAGAACAGAAATAAAGTCATAAAAAATCCTCAAAAACTAGGGAAGGAGAGAAAAGAACCAAGTAAAAAAATAATACTCCCCCACCCAGGGAAAGACAGTAAAGAAAACCACCATTTAATCAAATGCCCCCCAAACTCAGAGAAGGAGGGTTAAAAAATGACCCCAAACCCAGGGGAATAAAAACCCATTTACAAAATGCCAACAAACCAAAGTAAGGACAAAACCAAAAATGATGTTTAAAAAAAATGCTCCCAAATCGAGGGAAGGATAGAAATAAAGCCATAAAAAATGCCCCAAAAAGGGAACTAAAAAATGACATTTAAAAAATGCCCCCAAACCCAGAGAAGGAGGGAAATAAAAAAGGCCCCCAAACTTAGGGAAGAAGGGAATGAAAAAAACCCATTTAAAAATGAGCCCAAACCAAGGGAAGGAGAGAAAAAACATCATTAAAAAATAAATGCCCCCAACCCTAGGGGGGTAAGCCATGAAAAAAATGCCCCCAAACCAAAGTAAGGACAGAAACAAAAACGATGTTTCAAAAAAAATGTCCCCAAACCCAGGGAAGGGGGAAATAAAAAAAGTCATTAAAACAAATGCCCCAAACCCCAAGAAAGGATAGAGAATAAAAAGCAATTTAAAAAATGCCCCCAAACTCAGGGAAGGGGAAGAAAAAACCCATTAAAATGAGCCCAAACCAAGGGAAGGAGAGAGAGAAAAAAATGCCCCAAAACCAGGGGAAAAAGCCATTAAAAGAAATGCCCCCAAAACCAAGGTAAGGACAGGAAAAAAAAACGATGTTTTAAAAAAAAATGTCCCCAAAAATGCCCCCAAATCCATGAAAGGAGGGAGAATTAAAAACATGCCCCCAAAGCCAGCGAGGACAGAAAGAAAAGCGTTGTTTAAAAAAATGCCCCTAAACCCAGGGAAGGAGAGGAACATAAAAAAAAATCTAAAAAAATGCCGTCAAAACAAGGGAAGTAAAGAAAAAAAGCCATTTAAAAAATCCCGAAAAATCAAGGGAAGGAGGGAATCAAAAACGCAATTCAACCAAATGCCCCCAAAATCCAGGGAAAAAGGGAATTAAAATTATAGACTGATCATGTCTTTGGGCAAACGTACAAAATCAGCAGGGATTCAAATCATTTTTTCATTCACTGTATATGATATGTATGTATGTATATATGTTTGTAAATGATATGTATGTATATTATATGTATGTATGTATGTTTGTAAATGATATGTATGTATATGATATTTATGTATGTGATATGTATGTGTATGATATGTATGTGTATGATATGTATGTGTATGATATGTATGTATATGATATGTATGTGTATGATATTTATGTATGTGATATGTATGTATATGATATGTATGTATATGATATGTATGTATATGATATGTATGTGTATGATATGTATGTATTTGATATGTATGTATTTGATATGTATGTATATGATATGTATGTATATGATATGTATGTGTATGATATGTTTGTATATGATATGTTTGTATATGATATGTTTGTATACGATATGTATGTATATGGTATGTATGTATATGATATGTATGTTTGTATATGATATGTATATGATATGTTTGTATATGATATATATGTATATATGTATGTATATGATATGCTTGTATATGATATGTATGTATGTATATGATATGTATGTATATGATATGTATGTATATGATATGTATATGTAGACCCCCTAAGGAATAATCACTTAGGAGCACTGAAAATGGCATATTTTTGGGGAAAACATTTCTTTGCGGAGTGAAAAAGATTAACATTGGTTCATAAATACAATATATTAAAATTACGAAACCTGACATATACGCGAACCTAAAACTATCCAAATAAAGTTATATTACGATATAAGATGTCATCCAACTCTACTTAATATAACACCATAAATAGTTTACAATATTTACTGCATGCCCAGAAATGGACGGCGCTTTAAAGTTAATTGCGATAATACTAATAAAACATTAATATTTATAATTCATAAATATAAAAATATAAAAAATATTAAAAAAAACCCATAATAGCCTGTCATGTCCTACATCCCTCTCAAGCATACCTGGGAACTCTTTCAGCCCGCTCCCCTCTAACAATGGTGTGTGTCCGGAGATGTTAGCAGGACCGCACACCAAGTTCCGCGGGACCGCCCACCAAGTTCCGCGGGACCGCCCACCAAGTTCCGCGGGACCGCCCACCAAGTTCCACGGGACAGCCCACCAAGTTCCGCAGGACCGCCCACCTAGTTCCACAGGACAGCCCACCAAGTTCCACGGGACCGCCCACCTCCTACACACATCCCGCTCCCAGGTGTGCCTACCGAGCAGTCTCTGTATAAACGCAGGGTGAGATATTAATACATTTAACCCTCTCCTAGCAGCTAATAAATATCAGGTCAAATATTTCCACTCCCTCACTGCCATTAAGGGTCTGCACCGGGACCCCCGGCGTCCGCAGGCGCGTTTCGCTCCATGTCTGCTGCCGCTGGAATCACGCGTGGATCTGTTATTACATACAGGACAAAATCACCGAGTGAACCTAGAACTGGAGACCGAAGAAAAAATAAAAAAGGTTTTTTTTCCTGTTTCGTCCCTTACAGAACCGGAGAAACGGAAAAGGCCGAGGGTCCTAGTATTATTTACCCATTTGTTGCCCCAATCGGGGTGTTTTTAGCCATATCCGCCATGCTCTTCCGTTGCGTGTCTGCCTGCTTTATGCGGTGTGAATGTTAAAATCTTTTCTAATGTGTTTTCCTTAAAGATTGATAACACGTGTTAGCGAGATCTACATATATGTGTGACTCCCTGCACATACATGTGCACAACATTAAAGAAGACAGCTGTGTTAGTCCACTGCCTGTGTTCTGTCTGGATGATGAATAATATATATATATGTGTGTGCATGTTTGTGTGTACGTATATATATATATATGTGTGTGTGTGTGTAGATATATATGTGTATGTGTGTGTGTAGATATATATATATATAGTGTGTATGTGGTAGAGAGGGCTGTGTATATGTCAGGCTCCCGGTGTGTGCAGAAGATGACTGTTATGACTCTTAGAAAGCAGCATTATGACATCACAGCTCTCTCACAATTCCAAGGTGTGATGCTGCTGCTTTTTTTTTTTTTTTTTTAAACAAAAAGCTTTATTCGCACAACCCAGAAATCAACTTTCAGGGCCAGAATTTGTGATACTGAGGATCGTCTGTTCAGCAATTCCTGTTCTTCACCCCCAACATACCCCCCCCCCCCGGTCACTGTATATATAATACAAAGCAGAGGGGGTGGGGGTCCTCCATCCGTTATCAGACCTCACCTACCATGATATTTATAGACTCATCATCTGGTCAAAGCTTGGATGAGAAAATGGTCCTGGAGCAAGGAAACGTGTAGCCCCCCCCCCCCCCCCCTGGATTTTTTATCCACAATAATAAAAACATACAGAAAAGCAAACACATAAAAATATAATTTATTTAAAAATGAATAAATAACAATAATGTTTCAAGTCATTCTGGGGTTTATTCACTAAACAGCGAGAGAATCGCAAAACTGACTCCAAGATATTAGAGTTGGAAAAACAGCCGAATTAGTGATTTTACACCAATTCTAAAAAAAGAAGTCCTGTTTTCTTGTAATATGACCTCACCTGCTACTGATCAGTGGAGATTAGTTATGATGTCATCATCATTTCCTTTCTTACCAATATTATGTGAAAACAATACTGAGCAGGTACCCCCCTTCCATAAGGATTATCAGGGAGTGCCTTTAACTCCCACTACCCCCAGCCAGCCTTAATCCAGCAGCGGCTGCAGGTAACTGCCCTCCTGGGGCAGAGGGGAGGAGCGGGTGGCTGCCGTTGTGTACGTGCCGGGGGATCGGAAAATAGGAGAGGCCGGGCTGGGCGGCGAGATCGCTGAGTGAGCACCAGGCTTATCGCTGCCGGCTTTATAAAAGGGACTGGCCGCCGCCGCCGAGCGGATCACTGCACCAACGACACCGCCGCGGATCCCAGCTCTGACACGGAAACCCGCCTGCTGCCAGCCCTGCCGGGGGTCCGACACCAAAGCCAGGGATCATCCACCTGCTGCCAGCCCTGCCGGGGGTCCGACACCGAAGCCAGGGATCATCCACCTGCTACCAGCCCTGCCGGGGGTCCGACGCCAAAGCCAGGGATCATCCACCTGCTGCCAGCCCTGCCGGGGGTCCGACACCGAAGCCAGGGATCATCCACCTGCTACCAGCCCTGCCGGGGGTCCGACGCCAAAGCCAGGGATCATCCACCTGCTGCCAGCCCTGCGGGAGATCACCCTCTGCTCAATCAGACAGCTCTGCCGGGGGTCACTCGCCTGCTGCTCAGCCCCGCCGGGGGACCGAGCTCTGACACATCTGCCCTGCAAAGGATCACCGCCTGCTACCAGCCCTACCGGGAGTCCCAGCACTGACACAGCTGCCACACCATCGGGTAGCCCCCCCAGCCCTCCAGGAGGTTTCTCACTTTTGCACCCCAACCAGTGGCACAAATCCCCCCCGCAGTCAGAGGGACCCCCTCGGTGCAAAGGGATCCTCATCCCATCATCAAGAAGCCCGCCTGGCCCGACATACCGCACGGACTGGGACGCCCGGCCGGCACCCCCGTGGTATCTCTCCAGGGCACTAACAGCGACCTCAGGGGCAACTACCTGCTGCACAGAAGCCCAGACCCTCCCTATCGCCCAGGGACCCCGCTCCTTCCGCAGCCATGGGCCGCTACACGGGCAAGACCTGCCGGCTGATCTTCATGCTCGTGCTGACTGCGAGCTTCTTCGTGGCCGAGTTGGTGTCGGGGTATCTGGGTAACTCCATCGCGCTCATCTCGGACTCCTTCAACATGCTGTCCGACCTCATCTCCCTGTGCGTGGGGATCACGGCCGCTCGCATCTCCCGGCGCCAGAGTCGGGGCCCCCGGGCCTCGTTCGGCTACACCCGGGCGGAGGTGGTGGGCGCGCTCTGCAACGCCGTCTTCCTCACCGCCCTGTGCTTCACCATCCTGGTGGACTCCATCCTCCGCCTGGCGCAGCCGCAACGGATCGACGACGTGCAGCTGGTGCTGATCGTCGGCGCGCTGGGGCTGCTGGTGAACATCATCGGCTTGCTGGTTTTCCAGGACTACGGCGCCATCCTGCGCTTCTTCCGGAAGTGGAGAGGCGCGCGGGAGCCGGAGGCGACCAGGAGCGCGTCGGACCCCCAACTCAGCGTCCGACCCTACCGGGCAGACCGCGAAGGGCGCGAGAGCGACGAAGCAGGTGCCTTTCGGTTATTGCTAAAGGGAGATGATGGGGGGGGGGTATTCTCTAAGTGTATTTTCTTTCACTCTCTGAAGGCTACCCTCTTAATGACAAAGGCCGTACATATACGCGCTCAAAATGCATTGTTTTCAATGGGTTTAGGGGCCGCCCGTTGTCCTTAAGGGGTTAACGCCGTTCCTTGTGTTTATCGTGGGGATTGCACACGGCGCTTTATCTCGGAATATATCTGGCACGCCACGGGTCAAACTGCCACGTTTATTAACCTCCGCCGACAACAAGAGGCTTGCCGTGGACCTCGCCCTTGCGGCCCTCGGTCCGATCCTTTGAGGACAAGCCTTGTTGGCAGTGAAGCGGTTAAAGTGGCAGATTTATTAGGGGTTGAATCGCGGCATCGCCCAGCTGTTTTGGCGACTTTCTGCCCTTTGTAGGAGGCAGCCAAGCCAACAGGTTCTTCTCCAGGTGATGATGGTATCTCCATGACGCCCATACAGGGGTGGGTCAGGTGATCAGGTGGGCCCCCGGGGCAATTACCTCTACCCCCAGTGGGCTGCGTGCCCAGGAATCTTATTTAAGGGGCATCTAGAACCGTAGAGAGCTGGTGGTTGGTCACCCATTGGCTACCCCTGGAGCATCTTAATCGCGTTATTTAGTGGAAGTGGCCCAGGGGGGGGGCCACATTAGCAATTATCAATTTACCTTTTAATTAGTAATTACCGCCTTCACCAAAAATACTGGTTTTTAGTGTATTTAGCAATTTTATTTTTGCACCGGTAAATTGACGAGAACCCGCTTTATAACCGTCCAAAAATACAATCCAAAAGGGAGACCATTTATTTATAACAATTATTAGTTATTACTGTATACAGCCCCCAGGGTTATATTACCGTATACAGTGCGGGGGGGGGTTATATTACTGTATACAGTGCTGGGGGTTATATTACTATACAGCCCCCGGGTTATATACCCGTATACAGTTGCGGGTGTTATATTACTGTATACAGTGCTGGTTATATTAACTAGTATACAGCCCGGGTAACTTAACCATATACAGCGCCTGGGGGTTATATTTACTGTATATCCAGCGCTGAGGTTATATACTGTATACAGCGCTGGGGGTTATATTACTCGTATACAGCGACTGGTTAATATTACTGTATTACAGCGCTGGGGGTTTATCATACTGTACTTACCAGCGCTGGGGGTTATATTACTTATACAGCCCCAGGGGTTATATTACTGTATTTACAGCTGCTGGGGTTATTACTTATACAGAGCTGGCGGTTATGCTCAATTAATTATTTTTTCCATGAGTCGAGCTGCTTTAAGGCCTGTGTGTGTGTGTGTGTGTATATATATATATATATATATATATTATACATTTTACAGGGCAGCTGGTCCCTAACATTCTGGGGTCTTGCATGCCTAATTTTGCATCCCTAACTGCATATGATATAAAATGCATGTTCCTGGGTTGGACTGACACTGGCATCATCCTTTACCGCTGCGAGTAACTTAGCTTATAGCTGTGGCCTCATCCTATATGTCTCCCTAATCATCAGCCCAGCTCTATTGGAAGAGAGTAGTTAGCTAAGCATGATGGGAGTTGTAGTCTTCTGCGCCATGAATTGTAAGGCTGATTGTTCCGTATCTTTACAGTCCTACCCTTTATGGCGTCATTAAACTTCTAGCCAAGTTCAGAGCGGCTTTGTCGGTCGAGTTGACTGTTTTTATGATTTTTATCGGGGAAAAAACCTCCTGATTTTGAAAAACTGGTTTCTTTTATTTGTAGAATTTATACACAACACAGGCTTTCTTCTTTGGCTACAGGTGACTCTTTAAATGACGACGAGGACCCAGAGGATGGCGGAACAAAGAAAGACAAAGGGGCAGCTTTAAACATCAGAGGTAAGGCTTCCAGCCATGTCGCGCATGCTGTCCACCAGTGTCGGGAACCATTGTTGTAGTTTTTGCCCTATAATATGTTTTCAGGCAGCTGCTTACCAGCCGTTCTCACTCTGTTATCTGACCACCCCGCCTGCTTATCACACTTCCTTGGGGTGAATAATAGAAATGCTCAGTCTGACTCTACCAGTCGGATACTCTGACTAATGAACGGACTTCATTAGCATTGCCATAAAGCATCAGCTCAGTGTGGTGTTTGGGGCCAAAATATCACGTGACTGACAGCAATGGCGTCCTCTAGTTCTGCAGATGAAGGAAGTTTAATGGAACGAAATGAGATAAAACCAGGTTTTTGTCACCGACTGACATTACTGTATATAGTGCTGGGGGGGGTTATTACTGTATAAAGCACTTTCTTTTTAAGGCTCTGTGTCCATAAATGTACCAGATTTTTTTTACCCCCCCCAAAAAAAAATTCCCCAAAACTGCTAAAGTGTCTTGTGACCTGCGATCGTGAATCATTTGAATTTCACTGCTAAGTGAGGAAACCTGTTTGCTGCCCTCTTTGTAGCGAGGAGGATCCATTCCACACCGTGAGGGGCCGGAGGTAATTGTCTGGGGTTCCTGCTGGGCCGCATTCGTTACAAACCCGGGGGATTGTGCGCTGGGTCATCTTTCCCACGCAATTTCTAAAATCCCTTCTGCTGTTAGGTACGCTGTAGTGTCTGTCGGTGCCGGACCGGCAACCCAGCATGCCGGCCGATGTGCCACCAGGGCTTGGGGGCACTAGCAACCCTAGGGTTCCTGGCCTCCAACGATGGTTCCGTCAGGAGAGCTGGATGGACGGCCACCACGACTCTTTATCCATTAAGTGGATAGAAAGTTAAAATGTCGACTCTAAGACTCATGATGAACTTTCCTTTTCTTGTAGGGGTTTTGCTCCACGTGATGGGGGATGCGCTGGGATCGGTGGTGGTTGTGGTGGCGGCTGTCATCTTTTACGTGAAGCCCTTGGCTCCAGAAGCACCGTGTAACTGGCAGTGCTACATCGACCCCAGCCTCACTGTAGTCATGGTGGCCATCATACTCTTCTCTGCCTTTCCCCTTATCAAGGAAACGGCTACCATCCTGCTTCAGATGGTTCCCAAAGATGTGAAGGTGGGAGAAATCGGTAAGTGTCGATTCTGGCAGATATAAGGATAAAATCAGCTATACATTGTACTGATAGACTTGCGAGCAAATGTACAGATCAAATGGGGTGGAAAAAGTAGTTCCTGGTGTCTGTAAGAGGAGTGGAGATGCAGCCTGGGGGCATTCCTGAGCCCCTGGAGAATTTTAATTATGGAGAGTGACAGCTGACAGCACCTTGTCATCGGAGTAATGGCCTCCCGTGTTGACCCCGGTTATTAACCTTGCATGGGTCACCAGGTGCGGGAGACATGTTTTTCAAGCCTGTGATTTAAGCTAGTTTAGGAGTTAAAGCCCTTTTTTCCAAATGACTTCTCTTATCCATTGGAATTTGTACGCTGCTGGCAATCTATACTAACTGTAGGTGTCTAAACTTTGTTTTGGGAAAATGAAACCAGCGCAGGACTCCTATTGGTTTGGAACCCGGTTAGAATAAGAGATTTGACTGACAGTATACATCCCTTAATGTATTTGCTTGTATTGATAAATATCTTACTAGGTAGGGAAGAGCGGGCTTAGTCGTTGGAGGAACTTCTCCATTGCGACTGGGTCACAGCCTTTGGCCCTTATATACCTGCCCACCCAGTAGCGTAGATGGAGTGCCGGTATATTACTGTATACAGCCCTGGGGGGTTATATTACTGTTACACGAAATGCCTCCATTTACAAAAGTCTTCTGTAATTCTTGAATGTTGTGTCATCTTTTCCAGGTCAACAACTGACCGAGGTTCCCGGGGTAAAAAGCGTTCACGAGATTCACGTCTGGGAACTCGCCAGCGGGAAAAACATCGGCACGCTTCACGTGAAGTTTCAGGATGTCTCCGACTACGACGCAGCCGACCGCCACATCCGTAAGATCTTCCACTCCCACGGCGTCCACGCGGTCACCCTGCAGGCCGAGTTCATCAACGGGAATGACTTCTCCTTGGCGTGCAGCGCGCCTTGCGTCTCCAAGAAATGCGACCCGTACCTGTGCTGCAGCCAGGAGCTGGTTCCGTACGCCGAAACAAACGGTAAAGCTCTGAAAAAAGGCAAATCCTCCCAGGTTTGGTACCGGAGCAACGATCTGAACATAAACATTGACGTCCAGACACCCGTCGACTCCGTGCATGAAGATGGCGAGGGGCTTAAAATGAAGAACGTCGCAAATGGTTTTAGTATTGAAAATGAGGCGCTCAAAAGCACTCGTTTTTAAACGGCGGATGTGGTAGGACCTCCGCGGACCAAAGACGATATCTTGGCCTTTATGAGTCTAATGCACTGTTTACACGAAAGGGAATCCTTCTGGTTCTGAAAGCAGGTGGTAATATGTGCTTGGAGGCTTTAAAACCTAAACCTGTTATACCCGGCGAGCGCACTGCGCTTCTTATCTGCACCCTATAACTGGGCTTTGGGGGAGGGGTACGGAAATCTGTAGGGGGTTACTCGATGTCTTAAAAAATAAGAACCGTTCAGTCCATCTAGTCTGCCCATAGTCACCCCCCCACTCGTTTATGCCATCATTCTAAGCTCGATGATAAAGCAATATATTGTTCGCCATCTGGCACAAAGTGGGTTAAAAAGAAGAGGGTAGGGTAATTATGTAGTAAAACCACCCCAAAGAAAGAAAAAAGTGCAGACGATTTCCATTAGTGTTTTTTTTTTTTTTTTTTTTTTATCAAGGACATGGTGGAAGATAAAGGTTACGTAGGAGCTTTAAAAAGCACAGGGTTTTCTCTCTTCATTCCAAAACTACTGTGTTTGGGACAAAACCTAAATGTTATAGAAACCGTTGTATAGATGATTAATAGAATATTTTAAGGATTTAGAGAAAGCTGTTCCACGGTGCTGGATTTAAGACGAGACGTTTTTGTTGTCTCTGTTAAGGTGAAGCCTTGGTGCTGGCCACCCTTCTACAAATGTATGTGTTATACGGAGTATCTGTGATTTTTATATTTTTTATATCCCAAGTTTATTTTTTTTTTCCCTCCAGCAAATTTTTATCTTTCCAATTATTTTTTTTCTGTAGCTTTTTTTTTTTTATTTGGAAAACCAGTTTTTGTTACTTGCGTCTATCTAGATGCCATAAATGTGTTTTTTTTTTGTTTGTTTGGTTTTTTTCACACTTCAATCTGTACATTTTTCAAATTTTTCTCTTAGCACTTGAGGAAACTATTTTATTAGCACTGTTTTTTGTAATATATTAATGGACATAAAAGGTTATTGTACATTAAAATATATTCTGTAGGAATTAGTGAATAGTATCTATAAAATGTTCAAAGAAAATCATTGTTTTTTGTGCTGTCTCGTTATTGTCTTTTAATGGCCAGAATGTATATTAGGGAAAATTAGATTTTTGTAATAGTGTTGAATTGTTTTTGTTTTTTTTTTGTGTAAAACAAAAGTATTTTTGTCTATAGGGTCTAATGAAAAAATTTGGATATGATCTGAACCTCTTTAATCAGTGGATTATAAAAATTGTGTGATGCTTCTTATTTTTTTTAAATGGTCTATTGTGTTTTTTTTTATTAAGAATTTTTATAAATTTTCTCATCTTACTGGTGTTGTTTTTTTTTTTTTTTTTAATTTTTTTTTTATTTTAGGCTTTGATTTTTTTTATTTTTTAAGAGGGGATAAATATATGCCCTAGATTCAGGTTTTTCAACAAATTATCTTGAATCAGGCCTTGGACAAATCAGTAGGATCCAAAGAGAATATAGCTGGGGTGGTCCCAACGTAGAAGCAGACATCAAGTCACATATGCTTGCAGCAATTTGCAGGTCCCCTTATCTTGAGCGAACGCAGCTATATAGATATATATGTCTATAGCAGCAACCTAAACGTGACAATTAAGTGTTCCTGGCAAAAAAATGATGTAACATTTTACACGATGAAGTTATTAATTGTGGGAAAGGTTAAGGCATTAAGTGGTAAGAGTGAGGTTTGTAATTGTGAGTTTAGTGGAACAGCACCTTTAACAGGCTGAGCCTCCACCTTACAGGACAGCGTTTAGATCGATGTGGCTGGAACTCACTGCAAGGAATTTATTCCGTGTTAACAAACCGCAGCCATCCTCTTAATGTCTTGGCCGAGGACAGAGAGGTAATACTGGAAATTCCTTATCAGATCTTAGCCAATTCGCATAGTGTTCCTTATTAACCCATTATGCACAGAAACAAGGGGCACGTTTTGTAGACACCCTGACGATGCTGCCTAATTGAGCACTTTATACGTCTCGAAGAGCAAATTTATCCATAAGGATATGGAAGGGAGTAGATCTGATTAGTGAGAAAGGAGCAGGGGGGGAAAAAAAGAAGAAGGGTTAGATGAGAAAAAGGAGAAGGGTTAGATGAGCCAGATCCTAAATGCAGCTCCTAGTCCCATAACTGTCAGCCCCCTTTATAAAGAGAAAAGAAAAAACAACACCTGAAAATATTAGATGCAAAAATTGTATTAATTGTATTAATAATTCATTTACAAAAATATATACATAAACTTGCACAACGGAAGTAATGGATACAATGTAACCAACGGCGACGGCACAAAATGAAAGAATAATTTACTAGCTACTCCACAATTTTTTTTATTTTTTTTGTATTTTTTTTTCTTTCGCTATGTTGGTTTAGAATATATATGGAAAAAGTTGCTAGTTAACCAGCTTTTGCGAAGTTGTGAAATATGATGGAGACTTAGCATGAATTTATTATCTACTCTGCCCAGCTTTCCTGATTATAAAGAACCCAAAACTTCAGTCAGTCGTTATTCTCGTCTTAGATTCAGGAGCCATATACCTACCCCGTGCGTGTGTAAATTCCCTCACTTTATTATTCTACCACATCTGCTGGGTGGCTGTCCGACTTATCTACCACCCTCTCAGTAGAGTAAATCGTATCTTGAGTTTTTTTTTCCCCCTCATAATTTGAAACTACAATTTCTAAGAATTAAGATAAGCTCATTAGCATTTTTGGGGTAAAAAAATAGAACAGGTAAACCTTTAGTGAATAAGTCCCAAAGAGCCTGCTAATAATGTCCCAAAATATAGTAGCACCTTAAGAATAACCCAATATTACTAAAATGTTATCACCAAAAATTCTCCTATTTAATAAAAAAAATAAATCCCAGCAAATTCTTTTTTGTATTCGTAATAAAAATATTATCACTTTGGGCATTCAGCTAAATGTCTTTTTTCTTTTCTGATTTTTTGCACAAATGTGAAAACATACAAACATTTCAAATTTCAAATGTTATAGGAGCAACAGAGGAAACGGAAATGGCAATTTTTCAAACCAAATTAATGTATATTGTTCTCCTGTGTTGAAATTCTGAAATTTTCTGTATTTTTATGTCATTTGAATTGCTTTGGTGCCTGAAATGTAGTTATAATTATAGTAAATTATGGTTTATCAAAATATTATCAGGATTTACCCAGCCTTTTCCCAATACCATGTACTATTTTTACCACGATATTGTTTTCTTTACATTTCTGTCTAAGCTGTTTTGTATATTTCTGTATTTTCCCAGCATTTTAGAATTATAATTTATGTTCTGAGAATGATGCAGTCTTGTGAATCTTGTGAATTTATTAAAACTTTATTTTTTTAACCCTTGTGGTTATTACTTTTTACACCTGACAGTTATATTCAAAACACACGCTGTGCTTTACTCCAAGAACTGGAGAGGCTACCCGTCTGTCGCTGGTCCAGAGTATGAGGAAGGCAGCGACGATGGCCAGGGACCCTTTTCACACATGGTGGGCCGTAATGGGTTGAAAGCCCTAGACCTCAATTGCACTGGGCCTAAAAATTTCAGATGGAGCCTCCCATATAACTACTATTTTTATTAATATACCGTATATGGATTTCTATACGGAGGTCTTCCTCTGAGTGTAACTTTATATAACAGTGACTAGGCCACCTCCTCCTTCATCAGAGAGTCAACTGTCAGGGCCCCTGGGCGATGCTTGGGCTTTAAAGGCAGCTGCCCAGCGGTGTGTTCTAGTATGTTCTAGTTGCCCACCCTTATAAAGCCCATCTGAACCAATCCACAACAAGCAGCAACTTAAAGGGGCACTCTAGCGGTCATAGATACGCTTTATTGCCTACGATGGCATACCTCCCAACAGCCCCAAATTTCTTGGGACAGTCCCGTTTTTGGGTCCTGTCCGGTCAAAGTCAGGTCTGTCTTGGCGTAAGAATACTAGGTACGCACAGTGCGTTACACAGTGTACCGGCAGCATCTTGAGATAATTACATATATTGTTGTAAGTACAGCTACAGCGGCAGATCGGGTCTGGCAGTGTGCCTGCCGGCTGAATATGCACAGCCACGAGTATAACAATGTAACACGCGGCTGTGCGGATCCAGGCAGAAGCCTCCTGCACGTCACTTAGTGGCTGTTGGTCTTAAAGTGCCAGGGCCGCTTAGTCATCCCCGGTCCGGCCCTTGCCCAACCATTCATCTAACTACACTCTTTAACCTCTTAACACCCTCAGGGCGCACTATGCCACCCTAAGTGCAGGGCAGCATTCAGTGTTGCTTGTGTGGCAACAGAAAAGTTCAGCGGTGAGGTTCGAGTTTAAATGAATGTAAGATTGCACTGATA
Source organism: Spea multiplicata (assembly GCA_009364415.1). Lineage (NCBI taxonomy): Eukaryota > Metazoa > Chordata > Amphibia > Anura > Pelobatidae > Spea > Spea multiplicata. The sequence goes on along the minus strand of VKOC01001195.1, from coordinate 5,808 downwards.
ATTATTGTTTCAGATAATGAATGCTTACTGCAGCCCATCCCAGCCATTAATTAACAAACATTAGGAGTCTGTCATGAACTGCGGCAGTAATCTGCCATTAAATGCCACCCAAATGGATGGAGGTCATGATGCATCTATCCTTCATGCTCTCTTGGAGGACCTGTCTCGGAACATGTATGGAAGCTAGATGGGTCCAGTTTTGCCATTCATTCAGTCGCATTACACAGCAGTTGCAGTACCAGAAATATGGAAATTGGCCCAAAACTATTTTTGTCCGTTTTTGGCCCAATCATTTTCGGACAAAGAATTATGTTTTCTGCCCATTACTTTCAGATGAAAATCAGGGGGTGTTTAAATCAGAATTTAAATTTGTTGCACGATGCCCACATTCACTCTCTCATACTCGCGCTCATTCTATCACACTCACATTTAATCTCTCCCACGCTTTCTGAATGTCTCCCTACCTTTTCCCATTTGTAAACCTGTAAAACTGTGAATAAATGTGATTTTCATGTATTTTTCATGTATTATTTAACATTTTTTTTAAAAAAAATTGATTAAAAAAATAAAGAATATGGTTTAAAAGAAGCCCTACCTGTAAAACTGTGAATAAATGTATTGTAAACTAGTTTGACCAGGGGCCCCCTTACCTGTCATTCCTGTCAAATCAAGTCAAATTGTTATGTTATATGCTACTTGTTATGTCCTGTTTCTTGTTTTATGGTGCTAGAGAATATGATGGCGCTATATAAAACAATAAAAAATAATAGTAAAAACATGAAAAATGCTCTGATGCTGTAGAGTAAAATTGCCTTAAAGGGTTAATCTGTAAACGTAAATGTACAGAGGGTGTAGATATGTAATGCCTCTTCCACCCCACCCTTTCACCAATGTCACACCAAACTTTTTTCCACCGCTCCCATCTCTTGTGACAAAATTTCAACTCATTTCAATACCATAATTACGAGCCTCACCAGGATTGGCTATAGGTTTTTGGCTCCGGCCAAAATTCCAACCTGCTCCCCGTGTGCCAACCTCTACTGCTAATGAATGGCAGGGGCTGATTCACTAAGTAAAGTTGAGAACACTCAGGTATTACCGGAGTTGCTGATCAAACTTCTCCAGGACACCAGACAGATTTACCCTAAAATTCGACTCTTCGCGCACCCAAAGGAGTGGTCTTTCCCCAAACCCTTCCAATTATCTGGCACAATTTGATGAAACCAAAGTAAATGAAGGTGGTTAGTAAATAGTAGGAGAAAGTATAGCCGGCGTTAACCCACAGGGCTTCTCTGTAGCCACGGCCGGAGTATTTGCAGTTCTCTTATCTGTAGCCTACAGCTTTTATCTCCCACACACAAAGCATCCAGCGCCTTCTTCCCGGTGAAGATCTGTTCTTACTGAGAACATGGAACACTTGAAGTTGAGGTCTTATCTACTTTGTGTGGTTCACGCAGCCCTGTGCATGCACTAATTATGCGCACGAGCCCAGGAACAGGTATTTTCTATGTGCATTATTACTAATGTCATATCAGTCAGCACCCCCAAGGTATACGAGCTGTGGAGTATGGCTAAGCTTTGACAGTTTTAATTCCTCAAAGACAGACAACACTGTTATTTCAAGTGATATTTATAATGTTCCACCATCATTGTAAACATTTATTAGGCTTCAAATGTATCTTCTTTGCAAAACTCCAAATGGTTTGGAAGATCAACAGAGACCAAGTTTGAAACGACAATGCCTCTCCTCCATTTCTCCACACTCTATTTTATTTACCTGGTAATAGAGATGTGGGTTGAAGACTATGTGCTTCTACTTCTACACTAGGGACTAGTAGGACATCTGTGCCTTTAGTGGTCAATGTTGTATGTATGCCTGACCCAGGGCAGCACACCCAGCTGTTCTTCCCCCTATCTCAAGAAGGGTCCCTTCCTTGCGTTGCACACCTCAGGAGGACAGGCCAGAGAAGACATTCCATGGAGGCTATGCTGGCTAGACAAGGCCCTTCAAAGTATAAGTGGGCCGGTTCCAATGGAGATTACCGATCTATGCAATAGGTGATCTTCCATGAGCTCAGCTTCCAGGAGAAAAACTATTAAACTAAATATTCCCAAGACAACTAATTGTGAAACCAGACACACAAGCTATAGGTTTTATAAATAAAGGCAGTTATGCTAAAAGCCATGATGGTAACAGTTCCCCTTAAGGCTCCTTTTTTATAGAAGAACCTCATTCCTGGAGCGTAGGACTTCTCCCATTTTTGCTTGATATGATGTCATATGCTAGAAGTTTATGTGTAATGTACGCAGAAGCGTATGGTGCAGAGTGGGTAATAAGGGACAAGAACATTTTATTCCACCTTGGATAATAATCTGATCCTCTGATCTTTCCAACTGACACATGGATGGATCCTGAGAAGCTAGCAGATCCCCTTGGGCTGGAACCCCCCATGGCACTCTCCACCGCCGGTCATCTTGGGTGCTTAGCAAGCAATACAGCTTTGTCACACTGAACATTAACAGAAATTAAACCTTGGGAGTTGCATTTCAAGAAATGCCTTTTGGTTACCACTCCGTTACACTAGAAGAGTTTAATTAAAAGTCAGTAGGATGCGTACGTGCCATTACTGGGGAGAGACGAACTTCACTAACCTGAGCTCATATGGGTGTTCTGAACACTTTGACTCCCATATGTCTAATTAGATTCCGCTCCTGTTAATTAGCGTTAGCATGTAACCGTGTAAGATTACACTCTGACTCAGCATGCTCTGCAATCTAGCATTTACTCTAATGACAAAAATTAAGTATTAATGATATATTGAAGTTGGTCAATATCTGGGAGAGCCAAGTATTGACCGGATTTTATGGATTTCGGGGTAACTTTACTGGATACATAATAAAAAAATGAAATAAAACAATGAGGTTTAAATGAGAATAAGATTTTTGTATTCAGCAATGTTATTCCCTAGAGATAATTCGTTCTTCCATTACGTGTAGGGGTGGGTGAGATATCGCTAGGACAGTCCTAACAACCTGTCTTGAATGCTAGTTGCTCAGGGAAATGAAAATGAGCTGCCCATCTGACACATTTCATGCGCGACAAGCACATCATTATAGGGTACGGAAGCTCAAAATAAGGTGAAATGTCAAAACTGCATATTAACAATTGTATCCAAGATCAATAGCACAAATAAATCTACATGAGCTGATCGCAGTGTTTAAAAGCAAAAGATGAGCGAACAATAATAATCAAATTTCATGCAATCAACCGATAAAGGAAAAAAAAATCCATATAACGTAAATGTAATGATAATCAACTAGCAAATTACATTCAATGAATGTTCTTCAGAGTACGAGAACAAATTCATAGTACCAGGCAACACCAAAGTGAACTAGATAAACATTGCATTAATATGTAAAATGTAGAATTAAATATAGACATTTCCAGTAACCAACGCTCAGTGGTTGGGTTCATGGTGGGCATGTGGCTTTCACTGGTTTGGTCCTATGCTTTTGACGTCCATCTCCAGCTTGGGCCCTCAGCCTAGTTCCTAGAATCGTACCAATCCTTACTCTTTTAAAACCGGAATTCTGGTTGTAGCTGGTGTCTCCTATTTGGGTTTATTGGCCTTGGGACAATCTACGCCTTCCTAGCAGAGACTTGATGGGCTATTGGGGTGGAAACTCAATGTACAGGCAGCTGCTTCTTGGAAACGTAAGCTGTCCAGCTTCTTCCGCCACTTGGATCCAAACCTTGGTGAAGACAGCCAACAACAGCCACCATTATCCATTGGAATAGGAGGATAAAGGAGCCTACACACATTTGTCAAAATATTTTTCTGACATTAAATTTCCATTTTGTGTTTGATCCAACTATTCAGGGCAGCTTTAGACTTTCTAAAAGATCTTGTCAAAAAAATAATTGCATAAATAAATCAAGAAACCCACCCCTAAAACCAGGATGGTCTTAATTAGGGACTCAGCGCTCTCTTCTTTACATTCCATCTTTGTATATTTTTCTATGTTGGTACGGCAGAGAAAATAGCACACTATAACTAATATTAGAACATGTTAGTTAGGGCCGAGGTCTCCTTATCATACAAGGCACTTAGTAAACAATAAACAGTTTGATTGTGAAAGGATCAGGTTTTTCCAGATTTTGCTAGGATCACAGCGGCCGCATGGAGCATTACAGCGAACTCAAAAAGACTGAACTACGAGGTCTTCTTCAGGAACCCAGGAGCAGAGACAGGGAGTAAGTAGGGGCAAACAGGGTCAAAACCAGTGCTGAAAAACATCAGGAGCCGAATCAGAAAGCATGAGCGAAGATACCGGACATGCCGGGTCAACATCAAAGTCAAGAACATCAGAGCCAAATCTGGATACAAGAGTGAGGTCAAAGAACTAGCGTGGCCAGGCTGGACACTCAGGAGCAACACAGAGGTAACACCAACCAAGTGCAGGACTGAAGTCCCAAGGTTTAAATAGTTAACATTGAGGGTCAATTGAGGTCAGGAGAGCTTAGGAACCGTGTAAAGGCCTCGTGCACACACAATGGCCGTCAGTCACATGGGCATCTACTGTAGGTTAGGCCTAGATGCGGCCTACTTGGAAGCGGAACATCAGAGGTAGCAGTTCATTGAGGGATCTGAACTGATGTGGTTGTCAAAGTAATCAAATGTTCCACCACGCCAGATTCAGGTTTTTCTAGATTTTCTTTTTGTTTGTGACTTGAGGTGGCATTTTTTTAAGGATGTTAAACCTCAGTGTATTCAATGAACATTTAATCGCCACACAAAAGAGCATTCCAGGAACGCTGCCCTCCGGGGAAAAGGATTGGCCCAGAAGTTTGTTTTACTCATTTCTGGAAAATCCAGTTGAGTTCTCAAATATATATTCATGAAACTTACATGGGGTCTAACGCAAGCTGGTAGGTTCTTTCATTTTGTGTTACACCAGTAGACTTTTTATAGGCATATCCTGTATGTAGCATGAAACGTAAAAAAAGTTTAAAACATAATAAATGAAGATTAGAAATATATTTGCAGGGTTCAGTCAAATTTCGGGCAAAGAGGAACTCAACCCATATACTGTGCAATATTTAAACAACTATATTATCGCATATTTGCCCCATATTTAAATATCAGCTTTAATTTTTGTCATCCCATTTATTACTTTTTATGCTAATGCTGCACCGATGATACACTTTTAGGATATGTAATGTACTAATTCACAAAAAAGAATCAAATACTGGTAAGTAAATGACTCCCTTTTGCGATATATTAGCGGGTCAGGTTTCAATCCTCCAAGGACACAGCAAGTAAGTTTAAGCTGATACAAAGTACTTTACCCAGCAATAATCTCATAAAATGTGTCTAATGAAATTGAAATAAAGGTTCCATAAAAAAAAAAATCCCACGTGTGCAGAAAACAAGTGCAAATGTGAAGACATTCAGAAAAAAGTGCTCCATTTCAGGCCCCAGGTGCGTCCATCAAAGCTGGACTTAGGCCTAGGGGCTCCAAGAAACCTCAGGGCTTCAAGCTATCCCAGTCTTATGGACCAAGTTTTTCGTCTCTCTCAGTTTAATCATTAACCGCGGTTACCACTAACATTGTTGGCTGAGATTGAAACCCTATCTCTAAAATAATGAAATATATCTTGAGAAGGTGAAATCAATTATTAAAAATATCTTAATCAGGACCTATTTTTTTTTCTATAAAATATTATAGCTGTTCAAAATACGTTGGATACCCAGATTAAAATGAATTGGGGAAGAAATAATGGTTTTCTCTACTTGTGTTTAGTGG